>BQNB010060864.1:9966-36745 GCA_026074375.1 Tanacetum coccineum
TTCAACCCCCCTTCTAGTTTTCCACAAAAACTTTCAAACGAAGGAGGCAACGACACAAGAAGAACAGAGCTGCATCTTCATCTTCAATTTTCACTTTAACATTCTTCAAATCCATCAAGATTGGGTTCAAAGCATCAAGATGTTCTTTCAATCACGAACCTTCTTTCATTCAAAGTGAGAACAAACGTTGTTTCAATAACAACTTATTAGTCAACGAGTTTATCATATAAACCATTTCTAACTTTTTTCAAACTTCGATTGCCGTTTCCTCGTCACCAACCTCATAAAGAACTTCATCTGATAAACACAGCAAAATAATTGAGTGTGTTTTTTCTTCTTGCAAATTATAATTAGCATCAGCCATATCAGCCGGTTTTTACCACTAATGGGCGCCCAAATGGCTTGTTGTTTCAGTAAGGCTCGAATCTTGATACGCCACAAGCTAAAGTTACTCTTTCCCAAAAACTTCTCAATATTAGTGATTTGAGAAGACATGATTTTCAAACGAATATATTCAAAGATTAAAAACAAACAAAAAATATCAATGATATTAGCGAGGCTAATATAGCCCAAGCATTAATTCAAAACAAAAGCCCAAGTTCAAAAATAAAAGCCCAAAGCAAATCCCAAATACCACTAGGTCGCTCCATTGAATGATGCAATTTTTTCTAGTAACTTCACCAAAAACAATCAAGAACTACGGTTCTTGTAAATCCCTAATTCTGATTATATCTAATAGACAAACATAAAATTATTTCAAAGTCGATTAAAAGTTCACTAATCAAGATAAGTGAAGATTCAAGACAAACTTGCTATGTGGAAGCCTGGTAGTGTTTGGAAGTGCCCTTTATGCAAGATAAGTAAAGATTCCCATAAGCATCTGCATTTTGATTGTGATTACTCTAAGGAGGTTTGGATGGAAGTGCAGAAAATGACCAATGAGCATTATCCTATAGATTTGGATGGGTGTATATACAAAATATCTAATCTTCCATGCAAGAATATCATTTGGAGCATTGTGAGAAGATTATGCATTGCTAATATTATGTATCACATATGGCAAGAGAGGAACATAAGACTATTCCGACATAAGTCTAGGAATCCAAAGGTACTTCTACAAACTATCCTTGAAAATGTCACTAGTAGATTATTGACTTTAAGAGTCAAAAATTCCATTGCGGTCAAGACTGTGGAGGAAAAATGGGGGATCTGTAAAGAGATAAGTGGTTTGTTTTGTAGTATTCAAGGGTACTGTATTGTTTAGATGTTGTATGTTGACTGATTGGTTTTGGTGTGCTGAATATGTTGTGTTGATTAGTTGGTGTCTTTTGCAAAAGTATTCAAAAGTCCTTGGTTCCATGAACTAATGGGGTGTTTGGATTCTGGAGTTATGCAAAAGTATTTTCAGTTTGTCTAATTTGGCATTAGGATGTGACTTGTCCTCTGTATTTAGAATTCTGCCAATGAATATTTGAAGTTTATTTCATCAGATGGCCTTCCACATTGCTCTCTTTCAGCTCAGTCTCTTTATTTGATTCATTAAAATCTTGTCTGGCCTTAGGGGACTGCTTTATCTGAATCTTGCAATTAGTGCTGAGTTGATTGTTTGCATAAGGAAGGTTTCCTGATGAGGAGGGTAAATGAACTTGGAGTGAAGTAAGTTGTTTGGAATAGAGAGCCATGAAAGATGGGGCTTCTTAGTCCAAGCATTACTCCATAGTATGGAGGTTAGGTTGAAGTCTTAATGAAGGTGTGTGTTCCCTTGGTAATGATGTCTAATCCTCTATGCTTTGATATGTTGAATAGTGAGGTTGTAGCTAATATTTGACTGTTGGAGTATATGATTAGGAAATGTAGCTATCTAGGTATAGCCCTTCATTGAAGAGGAATGGATGCTATAATTTCCATAACGAGGCCTCAGTTATGAATGCATTGGCTATTGTGGATGCTGGGTTAATGGCAATGTACTTCATACCTTGAGGAAATGTAATAATGAGATTATGGTATTTGGTGAACATGGTTTACTGGTGTTTGTCCGAGAATGACTTTTCTCCCTTTTTTATTCCTGGTCCAAGGAGTTCCAGGCAGGCGATAGGGGCTTCGGTTATTGATCCGCTGATTCCTTCGAATCTAGCTTTCGCGCCAGCAAGATAGGGCTCAACCAAAGCCACAATCCCCATCACGCCTAAAATTGGAAGAATTCGTTGATAGTTAGAATAGATTCGTAGACCAGGTCAACTGATCCGTTTTCAATTTTGAAATGTTCTGTTCAATAGTTAGTGTCCTTTAGTTCTGAGAATGATTCGAGCCGTATGAAGGGAAACTATTGAATGAGTATCAGATATTGGATAAGATTGAATCATCAGATTTGTATTTGTAATGTCAGATTTACTATGTGTTGGTTTAAGAATTTCTAGTATAGCATGTTCTTGTATAGGATTTGGGCATGTCCAGTCCTTTTCTCATTATTGATGTATTTCTCTTTTGATATTAATATATTCATCGGTTTTCACCAAAAAAAAGTCCACTAATCAAAACATGGATACCAAATTCAAACAAACCTTCAATCAAGAACGATCTTTAACCTGGAACCCTAAACCCAATTAAATCCAAACGAAACCCTATTTATAAGCAAAAACCAACCGACTATTGCTAATACTTTCCTAACAGAAAGATACCAAAAATACTAGATCGTGTATAATACGCTTATTTTCTAAAATACGAAAAATACCAAATGACCCTTAAGAGTTTTAACCACATTCATAACACTTGACGTGCATCTCAAGTATGTATCTACATTTAACTTTTTAACATAATAAATATCTTACCGGTTAAGTAATTTGATGATGATTCACCAAAGATTTATACCAGGGACAAACAGGATAAAACAATGGGTTAAGTCCATTAATAGGTAACCTACCTACAAAAAACTACACTTTTAGGTAACGTACTTTGTATATTACCATTCAGACTCATCAAACTTATAATGACTTGTTAAAATAGGTAATGTGTGACCGTTAATGAGTGACAAATCATAATATTGGCCCCCTTCATATATTTTTTGTTGTATTTGACTTTTTTCTCGTTAAAATACTTCCATGTCTGAAAATAGTCTCCAAAAAACATAGTTCACGTATATTTTCATATTCAATGTAAACCTCACATCGTTCTAAAATCCCTGCTCCTTAAATAGTCCCATCAACATCTAAGTCCTTTAAGAACCCACATTGCTACATGTCGAGTGCCAAAGACTGGATCCAATTAGTCAAGCAAACAATGATAGGCATTTTGTTTTAAGTCCTTTTACAGATTTCTTATGTTCGAAATCAAGTTGGTCATATAGTCATCTTGATACTTATACCAGTTAATATTTGTATAGATATCATAGCGAAAGTCGGTCACCGAGATAACCGACATCATGATACCAAGTGCCTGATTAACTGTCCAAAATAACAACTATCACATATAACACTTACGATTTGTTTCACCCTGAACGTGAAACCACAAAATATTAGAGTAGTGATTGTAAAAGAATCAGTTATAGCAAGCAAAAAAATGCCAAAAATTATAGCGACCTCGTTGAAAGAGAATGTGGTTGGATGTGCGGAAGGATTATTAAATTGCGGGTTGTAGGGTGGGTTGCGGGATGAGAGGTGGGGGGATGTGGTGTGGGGGAGTGGGTAGTGGGTGGGGAGTAGTGTAAGGAATGTTGGTGTGGTGGAGGAGGAAGGTGGTGGAGGAGGAGGGGTGGTGGTGGGTTGTGATAAAGAAAAAAAAAGAAAAAAAATATTTATTTATATAAAAATGATGACGTGTCGTAATTGAGCCGGTAACCCTTCCAATATTTGCCCGTTATTGCCTATATTGAACAACATTTAAAAGTTTGATAGGTCTAAATGATAATATATAAAGTACATTACCTAAAAATGTAGTTTTTAGTAACTAAGTTACCTATTAATGGACTTAACCCTAAAACAATCTGTAACCGAAGATAAACTTGTTAATATTAACACAAAACGTGGCACATATATGATGATCTGGACAAACGTACTGTGATACGTGTCAAAGTTAATGCACATGCAAAAGCATCTTTCTTTACCTTTCTCATTTTGTAAGATTGTGAAGACCGCCTCAGATAAAACCACGAATACTTTCCATACTGACGTAGCCTAAGAATTGAACAAGAAGCAGACTATTGTGATGATCATGGCAACCCGATCCACTGACTGACGAACACGGCGGTCAAATTCGTCTACAACAGTATGGCAACCCATCAATCTTACGGGGTTGCCACAACTTGGCTCCGGGCAAGCATGGTGGTACAACTATTGGTTCTGATGAGCCCAAGGTGCATGGTGGGACCCAGTACTCACCTATGGAGCCTGGTGGTGGTGGTGGTGGTGGAGTTGGGACGATGGGAACTCACGGTGGAGCACCGGTGAGCCACCCGGTCGTTGGTGCCGGAGTTGAAACGACCAGACCACCGCTGACAACTGGTGGTATGGAAGGTGATAAACAACAGTTTGGACGGACAGGAAGCTCTAGCTCCAGCTCGGTAAGATTGTAAATTAATATGGAATTAACTAAAGCTATTAGAAAGAACATATATGCAAGTATTTAAATGCTCGTTTCTTAGCTTCATATAAGTTAATAACTGTGTGATATTGTTCTTGTATAAAAGCTGAAAAATTGTTCATATTCTTTTTTTTGAGAAATATTTGCATGTATCTCACGAAGTTGTCTTAAGATAGTTAGATGATACTTGAACGTCCACAACCGTTTCGTTAGGTACCCGTTATACATTAAGCACAAAAATTAACTTATTTCTAGGTATCTTTTGCGGGCGTTTGTTACGTCGTCGCTTTATACTGCGGATTATGACTTAGTTCAAATCAAGGTCATAATCCATTCCGGATAAGCACGAAGAAAACACCCCCATTGAATAATTAAATTCTAAAAGATGGTGTACAAGAGTAAAGAAGCTTCCATACCTGAAAGACTTGTTGATATTTATAATATATCATACTAGCTTAACAATCTTAAATGTTTTAATGTATATAATATTAGTAACAATAACATGAACGAAATGTATGGCAGTCCCTAAGATCGCCGTGCAGGAGGCCGGAGAATAAGATAAAGGGTTTTGAATGCAAAAAAAGGAAAAGCTTCCGGGAGGACACAAAAACAAGGAGGAACAAGAGCCGGAAAAGGTGTACACTGCGACTACGAAAGTAACAGTCACCACGCCTGCCGGGCCAATCGGTGAGCCGAAAACCGAGAACGTAAGGGTGGAACATCATGAAGAGGAGCACAAGAAGGGTCTTATGGACAAGATCAAGGATAAACTACCTGGTCACCACTAGATATCAATATCAGTAGCCTTGGATTGATATGGTATTTGATTGTGTGTCAAATGTTCATGTGTTTGATGTGTAGGAACCTTTTTATGTGAAGTATGATCTTTATGGTTTTAAATAACTTTTTATGTACTAGTTTGTCTTTTTAATAAAAAGAAGTAGCATGTACACATCGATATTTGTCTAGTTTAGGTAAATTTCGTCATAGTACGTTGACGCTTATTTCTATTGATTTTGGATTCGTTCTTGTCGAGGATGAAACGATATTTAAAGATCATATGCAATGCTAAGATATTTACAAACGTTTTACTATTTACAGAGGCTTTTTTACTATTTCGAAAAATTCAGGCTTTTTACAGAGGCTTTTTACTATTTCGGAAAGTTCAGGGTACAAAAGTTCATTAGACACTGATGAATAATTCAAAATATATCCATTCATTTGGCAATGCTGTTCAAAAAAAAAAAATTGGCAATGAAAATAAAAGAATCATTTTATCAGAAAAGGTGCACAACAAAGTGAACTGTTAGAAAGTGAAGGATAGAGTCTTATACTTGATGAACTTTCAAATGACTCTGGACCAGTAAATAAATCACAAAATGACCCTGATCAGTCCAAAATACCTGATGCACCCCTCAGTGATTAAATGAAGTATGACCCCGTGTTTTCGTGCACATAAACCCTCAAGAGAACCATAGTTAATTTGTGACCTGGCATTTGACCCGACAAAAAACCTTCATTTTTTTCTTTCTTTTGATATGCATGAATAGTTGAAATGAAATGAATTATTATAATATAATAAAATTATTATAATATAATGAAAAAAAATTTCTTCTATTACGTCTGTAACCTTCCATTTCATTGCATAGCTACCCGTTAGTTTTTTTTCATTCCATTACGACATGAAATTATATTTTGTCATATTTCATTTATTTTATTCCTTTCCAACATTTATTGCATCATACCAAACAACATACGTGAATGTTATAATATATCATTCAAACATGACAACCAAATAGGTCAATGGAACAATAATGCCTCATTCAATTACTATGTTCATTCCATTACATCGTCGATTACATTCACCTCATAATTAAAGTTAGGGTTTTTGTTCAACCATAATTGGTGTGAAGCTGATCCCTTAGTTCTTCCGATCACCACAGGATGAACTGAACCTGTCGCTTTGATGGAGATGCCGAAATGGGTTATATTCCCAAAATTAAGGTTGTCGTCTAATATAATAAGTGTATTTATTTGAATGCAGGTTTCGTGATAATTTTAATATCACTTCAATCTATTTAATGACATTTATTATTGTTATGATCTCACATTGGTCAAGTATGGGATTGGTCGGTAGTTTATAATGTCTAGGTGTCCCCTCCTCTTTTAAGCTAGCTTTTTTAGTGAGTTCTACACTTAGCTTATAAATAGGTACGGATCTAGTATGGGAATTGATATCAAACTGCTTTCATGAATTGTTCTTATGCACATATCTAAATCAGTTTCTCTCTCATAACTTCGGTTCGGTTTCGGTTTCGGTTTCACTTTCTTAACTTCGATTCGATTTTTAGTTCTCGTTTTTGCCAATTTCGGTTTTCGGGTTGAGTTTATTCGGTTCGGGTCTTGTTTAACCCGTGGGATAATTTAAACATACTCTAATTAAAAGATGATACCCCATTCCATTTGAGGTATCCAAAACCAAACAACACCCCTAACTTCCAAAACGAAAAACCAAACACCCCTTAACCTCACCACTCCTCACCTGCTACTCCCCCATCTCCCTCCCACACTCAAAACCTAACAAAACCCTGTCCTTCACCCCCAAGGGACCGCAGCAAAAGCCTAGTCCCATCAATGCACATCAATGTAACCCTAAACATAAGAACCTAAACTAATATTAAACTAACCTAGATGTCCTAAATTGTTTAATACACAATTTGGTTTCCCCTTTTTGAACCCAAACCTGACGAAACTAAATGGAACCCAAAGACCATATCGTTGGTTTGGATAGGAGAGGTATCTAGGACTTAACTACTATAGGTATGTTCCTTAACCCACAAATCCCATTTCTTACCATTCACAATAAAAACTCACTTGCAAACCGTCTCTCAAAATCCACGTCATCTCTCATCTCAACCTCACCCACGACATACAAACACACAACATAGGATAAATTGTGATGGAGTTCGTGTTGCTTTTGGTTTTCTAAACTAGTACAAGTATCCAAGGATCATAAGTAGGACTACATAAGATACATTGGAAGCTTGGTTAATTGCAAGGGTTTCATTCAAGTAAAAAACATAAGATTATCAACACTCAGACACCGCCATCCCACTCCCTCACTCTCGGACTCTTGTAAATACGACACACACTAAAACTCTTCTTTTAGTTGCGTGATCATAGCGTAGTAGACTCATATAACTGAAAATGAATGGGTTACAATCGGACCCTTCCATTTCCCGTCTCGTTTGCGCTTGTTATCCTCCTTTGTGGCACAGACATGACTTCGCTCTAACATAAGACTCTCTCGACAAACTTTAAGTTTGCTTTAACCCCTCTTGAGGCTCAAAGACAAAATGACGTTGCATGAAACATGAAGCACGATATTTAACTAAATCCACACAATGGGTTTGTGTCATGAAAATGGGGGCTCGGTTAAGTAATGACATAGTAACTAAATATGTTTTTGCCTGTAGATAAGTACTTAATGACGTATTTAAGCCTCCAATACTTATGGGTTGTTTAAGGTTGTTGGTCCAAAAGCTTAGGAAACAAAACAGTGAGTTAATACTCACTGTTGGATCAAACCAAATCCCAATAGGGCAACCCACTTCTACTAAAGAGATTAAATTGTAAGCCCAATTAGAAACTGATTAAGCTAATGGACCTAGTTATCCAAGCCCAAAAACCCCTAAAATGCTTATTGGACTCTTTAGAGCCCAACGGCAAACGGACGCCCATTTACTAACTAGGCGTATGGATATTGAAAAGCTTACAAGTGGAAACAACTTATTTAAAGTTAAAACACTTATTTACAACTTAATATATATGAAAAACTAGTGGGAACCCTTAATGGACCTTATAAGGCTTATCGAAATTGATTCTTGGGCCGAAGGCCCAATTAACACAAAATAAACTTGTTCGAGCATAAAGTACGGACAAACACATTCGTGTGGCTTATTTGGGCTAATAAAATACTTGAGTCACTTTAAATCCCCTTTTGGACCTTTAAAAAGCCTAACGGGCCTTATTGGGCCGAAAAGTCCAACAAGCTTAAAATAAGCTCAACCGAGCTTATGGATAAGCCGAAACAGCTTAATTCACTTAATTGAAGTTAACAAAACCAAATGCCACTCTTTGGAATTTATTCGGGCTAAAAATGCAACTTTTACAAAGTTAAGGACCAAAAGTGTCAAAACGAAAACATAAGGGTTAAATCTGCCAATTTATCATTCTTATAAGGTGAGGACTGTGTTGACAGGTTGTAAAATTAGTAACTTGGATTTAATTTTCCAAGTATACGGACCATAAGTGTAAAAATTGGAAACTAGGGAGGGCTAAACATGTAACTTTAAGAAGTTAGGGTAACGGTGCAACAAAAGAAATTGTTATAAATACTGACACAAAAATACTTGGAATCTTGTTTCCAAAAATAAACCGACGAGTTTTATTAACACGATTAAAGTAAATTATTATTAATAAACATTATACTTATATATAATAAATTATATATAAACGTACGTCCTTCCGAGAGCCAACCACTAGAAATTTTCTTAAAACATTGAAAAGCACGCCACAAAAACAAACAACAATAACATGTCGTATGTAAATTACAATGTCGATTTGTAATTTATTCATTGATTCGTTAGCCGAAACTTGTAACAAAGAATTGTCTACTTACTTAGGTATTTGACGGTGCCACTCATTTGTCATACTTTGGTGCATTTGCAATTCAAGAAGAACTACCGGCTAAGGTGAGTTCATAGCCCCATGTTTTACTATATCAATGATTTACAACTTTTGGGTGAGAACTGCATTGGTTTTACAAATTGGGACGTAAGTGTACATTTAATCCATGATTACGTGTTTGCCTAATAGCGATAACCCTCTAACCCATTATCAAGAACTGTCAATTACTTTGGTTGAGCGCGAATGATATAATAGATCTATTTGTTTGCAATTCCATCCGGTGAGTACTCTCACTGGTGTCACGGAGTGAACCAACGGATGTAACAAACATGTCGATTCGATGTTCGGGGTTAGAACATCATAACGGCAAATGTTGGTATTTTATATTGCAAATTTATACATTCGAGCTTCAGGTCAAAGCTTAGGAAACTGTAATTAACATTTGTATGTTTGGCATATGTTGCATTATCAAACATTTTGAAAATCTTAACGTCCTATTTACATTTACCACATACCTAGGAATCACCAACTTTATGTTGACGTTTTAAAAGCATTTTTTCTCCAGTCAAATGAGGCATGATGGTCTAAGGATTACATTGGATAGTCTTTTTGGAGTCAGGATTAAAGGATTTGGATCCATTACATGTTGGGATATTGTTATGATCTAAAATCTTTGTTATCAAGTTTGAACAATTAAGAAGCCTTGTGCTTTGTAGTAAACAATTTCAATAACTCCAATGTATCGTATGTTAAACGACTCTTTTTAAAGGTCAGTTTCACATATCTTGTGCTATTGATCTATAAAGTAACGCTCCCGGATACTCATATTCCGCTCACCTAATTGCGGTGTTACAGATTGTAGCTGAGCCAAGTTATAGAGAACCTGGTCAA
Source organism: Tanacetum coccineum (assembly GCA_026074375.1). Lineage (NCBI taxonomy): Eukaryota > Viridiplantae > Streptophyta > Magnoliopsida > Asterales > Asteraceae > Tanacetum > Tanacetum coccineum. The sequence continues at coordinate 20,122 of BQNB010060864.1, forward strand.
ATGTTTTACTTGGACCTAACCATTTTCAAACATTGCATCATAAAAAGGATTTTTTTTTATGGGGCATTTCATTTCATACTCACTTGTATGCAGTAGTTGGTATACTATATGCTATATAGTTCTCATAACGGTTTATAATATATTAAGTATATTATTATATAGTCTTATATATGTACTAAGTAAACTTTGTTTGAGTGTTACAGATACAGCATGTCATCATTCGCTTCCAGCCGAGGTTACATATACGTCTATATCATCGCTTAGGAGTCCCGCGAAACACGCGATAGCGTGGGCTGTAGACTTCTTCAGACTCTAGGACTTGACTCATCGAAAGCTGTGCACCGCATCAACCGACTACGTGTTTGGCCCTGAGAGCCCAGCAGGCACCACGCTCTTTTCTCGCCAGATACGTAACAGGAACCAGATTACCCCGATAACATGGCCCCAACTGATGAGGAGTTCCTATTGAGGAGCACCCTTATGCTGTTGCTTTGAATCACCTATAAGCCTTATCTCCAGCTACGTACTGACATTGGATCCCGAGGAGGAATCACGAGGAGGATTATGAGGAGGTCCAGTAACTATCCACTGATGAGGTGACACGATGATATACTCCTCCTGAGATGACGAGGGGGAGGAAGAAGGCTTCTAAGGAGAGGATGCTGGGGAGGAAGAGGGAGGAGCATTCTGGCTTCGGCCACCCTGTTGTGCAACCCGTCTGTTGACCATGTCCCATCTTCTGAGGAACAGAGCCATTGAGACTGATGAGTCTGCACCTATACCTAGATCACCTCAGACTATAAATCCTTTTTTTTTTTTTTTCTCAGACACATAATCTCCGGTAAGCACGGAAGACTGTCAGACTTGAGCCACCGATGTTCACCAGCTATGGAGGCAACCATTGCTTAGTATGTTGGTTCCGCACCTACACCACTCATCTCCCCCACCCACTCCACTAGCACCTTAGGTCCATCTTCCATTACCTCAATATTCCCTTACCCACCACTACTACCACCTCCACTATCATCACTACATTTACCACACCGAACCCACATCATTACCATTACTCCATCATCACCACTAACCACCACTACCGCCACATTGTTCATAACCACCACAGTCGACCTATGGATGGACACTCACGAGCCGATTACCAACCTCGCCAGAAGTTATGTCTGTCTGCTCTCACATCGCGGTATAAGGTTGAGAGAGTTTTCAACTGCTGCTCCTAGACCTACTCTAGGTCAAAGGGAGTAGATATTGGTTTATCGGGGCACTCTAGATGCCGAAACTAAACGCAAGAGCTAGGAAGGCGCTATGGGATTAGAGATACTTGGTAGACCCAAAGAGGCTGCGAGGAGATAGCTCCGTTGACTCCTTGAAGGGTCAACACTAGGGTGACCGAGCTCGCTGCAGTGCAGGAGCAGGACACTCAGGACATTTATGTTGTGATCGAGGATGCCCAGGATAGGCAGACTCAGATATTGCGAGTTTGAGACAAATTAATCGTTGATAAGGCAATACACTTAAGAGACTTGCACGACGTTAGATCAGGAGAGCTTTAGGTCTCCCAGAGGCTTTGGGTACACTCTATGGGATTTAGTTCGGCTGTCCATTATGAGCTTTAGGGATACAGGACCCACCTCTTTAGATGCAGATCTCCGTATTGAAGAGCCAGGATTCATTGGGATTAGCCGGTGCCCTGACCGCACATGTTTCAATCACTGCAAGGGATATTTAAGTGACGGCTCTAGCGAGATCCGAGCACTTCAAGCTAGAGATCAGTCTCGTGCGGAGCTCCCAGGGCCACTGGTTAGTAAGTGCTAGGTTTACTTTCATGTTCATAAGTTTAGTTCTATCATTTGTACCGCTAGTATATGGGTTTTTTATGCCACAGCACGCAGTAGACTTGTAATTTCATTTCTTGCTATCAGACAATCATGTATGTTTTCCGTTATATATGGGATGTGTTGGTATTTAGTCCATGTCGATTCTCATTCTGTTATGTGTTGTAGCCTAGTCATGTTATATAATCCACTGTGTGGTGTGCTTGTTATGATATATATTTGTACCCTGTCATGTTTGTGCGGTATGAAAACTCACCTGTTTGTTCTGATTGTTGTATTTAGAATAATATGCCACCAATGAGATCATATCTACTGCAAGGGCTGCGGCTGCTCACTGCAGGGCTGGCTGCTGTTGCTGCGGCTGTTACCCCTATGACAGTTGCTGCTGTTGAACAGCTAATCGAAGCAAGAGTCTCCGTGGCACTTGCTAATCATGAAACTCTTCGAAACAAGCACTAATGGCCATGGCGATGGAAGTCACAATTCTGGCATTAGAAACAGAGGAACTACACCCACTCCGCGTGAGTGTAAAACCACAAAGATTTTCCTAACTGTCCTCCACTAAATATTAAGGGTACTGAAGGGGTATTTGTTTTGGCCAAGGTTTTAAAAAGATGAATCAGTGTTTTAACATAAAGCACCTGTGTATGAGAACCGAAGTAAGTTCGCTACTGTATATGCACTTTCGTTGGAAATGCCCTTACATGGTGAAACTTCCCTCATGAAGCTGTTACCAGATGTTGTCTTATGCCATGGGACTAGAAGACACTGAAAAGATGATACAGTCAAATACTAGCCCAAGGGTGAAATCAAGAAGTTGTAGATTAAGCTTTGAACCTAAAGGTGAAGTACTGACTTCACGAGTTTATACCTGCGTTTCAAGACTTGCACTAATGTGTGGACGTATGTTTCCCGAGGAATCGGATGAAGTTGAGAATATGTTGGTGGACTTCCTGATATGATTCGGGGAAATTATGCACAATCACCCCCAAGACATTGGAGAGGCAATTGAGTTTGCCATGATCAGATGGGACCAAAAACGCATCACTATATAGAAAGGCAAGCTAGAGCAGAAGAGGAAATTAGAGTATAATGCTGAACAACAGGAGGCCCAAACAACAAAAAATAAAGAGGCAGAACACTGGAGGGCGTATCACCTGATCCTGGTGAAAAGGATAGAGTACACAGATCATTGCCCTTTGTACAAAATGCAAATTATCACCACAAAGGGCCATGTGCTTCCAGGTTAATAAATGCAAGAAGGTGCGCCGCCATCCTGGCTCGTGACGTAGGAGTTCTGGTTTTAATGGTAATAATAACCAATCTGGAGCTCCAGAACAACTCCAAATGCTGCACTTGCGATGAGTTGTGGTGTTCAGGGCTTTATCAAGAAAGACTCCCAAGGTTGAAGAAGTAAAAACCGGTAAATCATGGTGGGAATGGCAATGCCCCACGAACGGATTATACGTGTGCAATGCGGGGACAAAACCCGGACTCCACGTCGTTACGGTACGTTTCCTCTAAACTACCGTTATGCTTGCCTTCTTATTTGATAACTGGTGCCGATAGAGTTTGTATCTACTACATTTATCCCCCTAATTGGAGATCACACCAACTACATTGGGACCATTATTATGATTTGAACTAGCCTTACGGGAAAATAATTGGGAAAACACTATCATTCGCGGTTGTACGTTATTCTTCTTAGATCAATCCTTCATACAGTAACTTAATGGGGGGGGGGGGGGGGGGGGGGGGGGGGGGGGGGGGGGGTGGGGGGGGGGGGGGGGGGGGGGGGGGGGGGGGGGGGGGGGGGGGGGGGGGGGGGGGGGGGGGGGGGGGGGGGGGGGGGGGGGGGGGGGGGGGGGGGGGGGGGGGGGGGGGGGGGGGGGGGGGGGGGGGGGGGGGGGGGGGGGGGGGGGGGGGGGGGGGGGGGGGGGGGGGGGGGGGGGGGGGGGGGGGGGGGGGGGGGGGGGGGGGGGGTGGGGGGGGGGGGGGGGGGGGGGGGGGGGGGGGGGGGGGGGTGGGGGGGGGGGGGGGGGGGGGGGGGGGGGGGGGGGGGGGGGGGGGGGGGGGGGGGGGGGGGGGGGGGGGGGGGGGGGGGGGGGGGGGGGGGGGGGGGGGGGGGGGGGGGGGGGGGGGGGGGGGGGGGGGGGGGGGGGGGGGGGGGGGGGGGGGGGGGGGGGGGGGGGGGGGGGGGGGGGGTGGGGGGGGGGGGGGGGGGGGGGGTGGGGGGGGGGGGGGGGGGGGGGGGGGGGGGGGGGGGGTGGGGGGGGGGGGGGGGGGGGGGGGGGGGGGGGGGGGGGGGGGGGGGGGGGGGGGGGGGGGGGGGGGGGGGGGGGGGGGGGGGGGAGGGGGGGGGGGGGGGGGGGGGGGGGGGGGGGGGGGGGGGGGGGGGGGGGGGGGGGGGGGGGGGGGGGGGGGGGGGGGGGGGGGGGGGGGGGGGGGGGGGGGATGGGGGGGGGGGGGGGGGGAGGGGGGGGGGGGGGGGGGGGGGGGGGGGGGGGGGGGGGGGGGGGGGGGGGGGGGGGGGGGGGGGGGGTGGGGGGGTGGGGGGGGGGTGGGTGGGGGGGGGGGGGGGGGGGGGGGGGGGTATGCCCGAGTACTTGAAGTTTACGTCTATTGGTTATGATTGGTTGGCAAAATACCATGCTGTCATTGATTATTAATGCCCGAGAAGATCGTTCGATTCCTGGGAAAATATAACCCTAATTGTCCATTAGGGTGACCGGAAGCATCCGGGGAAACAAGACCGTTTGAACATCATTTTCCGTGCACTAAAACACATAAATAGTTAGTTTGAATGACATCACTCTTTTTGGTACATGTTACGAAATACTATACAAAGGAGATGTTTGTTGAGTGGAGGGGGATACTGTAGGTTGGTGTGTTGCTATGTTAGAAGACAAGTCCGGGGGAGAAGCGACTTGAGGACAGTACCAAGGCGTTCGAGATTTTCCTAAGGATTTCCTGAAGATTTGCCCCGGTTCTTATCCACCGACTCGACAAGTGGAATTCCAGATTGATTTGTACCGATTTGCACTGAGCACGGGCACCTTTATCGATTGGCCTATCCTCTAAAATGAAAGAATTGCGAGCAACTTGCATAAAGGCTACCGACCAGGGCTTTAAGATACCCATTCCTCACCTTGGGGAGCCTCCGTCTTGTTTGATCAAAAAGAAGGACGGATCAGGTTCCCGATGTGTATCGACTACCGGGAATTACATAAACGACGGTGAAGAATCGTTTATCCTCTCCAAGGATTGATGATTGTTGCTCAAGCTAACATGGATCTATTGATGTTTATTGCGAAAAGAGAGACTTGCAGTCGGTTATCACAACTCAGATACAGAAGAGGATGATTCAATTCCAAAACGCATTTAAACTTCGTAGGGGCAGTAACGAAGCGTCCAAGTAGATGCCATTTGGTTTGACAAATTGCTTGCCTGCGTATATCCATGACCCATGAACCGAGTGTGCAAACCATACTTGGATAAGTTTGTAATTGTCTTTATCGATGATATACTTATTTAATCAAAGGACACGAAGAAACCATGAAGAGCATCTTAAGGAGGCAATTCTAGAACTGCTTATAGGAGGATTATATCTAAAGTTTCAAAATGGTAATTTTTAAGATAACCTAAAGTACATTTCTTCGGTCCACGGAAACGTGATTGACTGTCAGGCATTCACGGTAGATCCGTGCCAAAGATCGAATCTATTAATGATTGGGCCTCCTAAAACACCAAGGAATTCGTCAATTTGTTAGGTCTTGTTGACCTACCAGAAGATATCTTGAAGGATTTTCAAAAATTGCTAAGCCAATGACCAAACTCACTCAGAAGAAAGTCGCCTTTGAATGGGGTGACAAACAGGAAGCAGCTTTTCAGACATTGAAGAATAAGTTATGTAGCGCACCTATCTGACTCTTTCCCCCAAGGACTGAAACTTTCGTTGTTTTAGTGCGATGTGCGTCGCATAAAGGATTGGGTGCTGTTTTGATACAAAACGAGAAGGTGATTGCTTACGCATCACGACAATTGAAGATTCATGAGAAGAATTATACTACTCATGATTTAGAACTTGGTGCAGTGGTGTTTACTCTGAAGGCACTACCTGTATGGAACCAAGTGTATGGTGTTCACAAATCATAAGAGTCTACAACACATACTAGACCAAAAAAGAGTTTGAATATGAAGGCAACGTCGTGGGTAGAGTGTGCTCATGACGACGATTGTGAGATTGTTATCACCCGGGGAAGGCGAATGTTGTTGCTGATTCTATGAGCAGGAATAGCGAATTAACCATTAAGAGTTCGAGCTTTAGTTATGACAGATTAGTTTGGATCTTCCCAAACAAATCTTAATGCCCAACTGAAGCACAGAATACCCCCAAAAAATAAAAATCTCAAGAACGAAGATGTAGAGGTATGACATAGAAGGATATACCGAAAGGAGGAAATTGGAGCCCTCGCGCCGTTGGAAACCCTAATGCTTAAGACGGCAGGGATTGGTTGCCCAGTTAATGGAGACTTAGGACTGTATCATGCACGAGTCCACAATCAAAATCTCCAGCCATCCGAGTTCCACAAGATGTACCAAAATGCAGAAACTATATTAGTCGCCAGATAAGGAAAGCCCGATCATCGCCACTCTATGTTAGAAATCGTTTGACATGTGCCAGGGTCAAGGCCGACATCAAAGCCATCGTGTTTTTGGTAATAACCGAGATTCCCCAATCGGAAGTGGATAACATCACAATGATGTTTTGTTCATAGAAGCTTCCTAAGCTCCATCGCAAGGTAATGACACCATTTGGGTGATTGTTGACCGACTTACAAGTCTGCAATCCTGTCAGTACCAAATGAAGGAAACTACCCCTGGAGAAGTTTGGCAGGAAGTACCTTAAAGTAGGTAGTTCACTAGGCAGGGAAGACCGACTCGATCATTATGTGATCCGTGACCCTAGATTCACTTCAAATTTCTGGAGGTCCACTTCAGAACTTTGGGTACAAGTTGGATATGGTACTGCTAACCATCCACAAACCTGAGGAGCACAGTGAGAGAACATTATCCAAACTCCTCCTAGGATATGCTATGTCTTTGTGTGGATCGACTTTGGGAATGGTTGGGGTTAAACAACTTAACCACTAGTTGAATTTTCTTACAATACATAGTTATCACGTCTAATCAAGCTGCAACCGTTCGAAGCACTTTACGGTCGAAAAAAGCGTCGTTCACTAACGGACGTCAACTGGTTGTTATGGGCGATTTGGACAAGTTCAACTCACCGGTCCAGAAATAGTCCAAGAGACAACTGAGAAGGTCATTCAGATCAAGCAAAGAATGCAAGCCGCTCGTGACCGACAAAAGAGTTATGCCGATTTAAAGCGTAAGGTTCGTTGGAACTCGAGGAGAGGTCCTGAGTTTACGTGGGAACGTGAAGATTTATTCAAAAAGAAATACCCTCATCTCTTCACAAATCAAGCGTCTTCATCCACTACAACGTCTTAAGCTTTGAGGACAAATCTCTTCTAACGGGTGGAGACTGTAAAATTTCGCATTTTCAGGTCATTTACGACTTCAGTTATTTCCATATTTATTTTAGCTTGTTAATAACCATTCATTCGCTTTATTTCATACCGTAACTAAATCGCGTAAACTAAAAAATGATCATTTTATAACGTAATCGGGCATCAAACAATTAAATGTTTAAGTGTTATAAAGTTATAGGATGAGAATTTTATAACTATAAAAACAAAAAACGCTTTTTTTTTTTAATAAAACATTTACGTAACGCTATAAAACGACGTTTTTGCAATGCATGGTAAACTATAAACCCACCAAACCCAACAAACAACCAGAAACCCAACAACAAAATGCCACCAAAACCCACCAACCAATACAACCACCCACCAAACCCATCCATACCATCTTCAACCAAATACCCATCATAAACCCAACACCCTAAAAACTACAAAAATGACGTATACAAATAACCTAGTCCGACTATATATACATACAACACATACTCCATCTAAATGTGATTTCCAACAAATCCCCACACACTATAAACTAATTTATCTATTAACCAAGGGTTAAAACACTTACGAGTGAGCTTTCAAGCCTCTAAAATTTGTTATAAATAGAAATTCTCAAGCATGCATAGGGTTCGGCTAGGATTAAGGAAGCAAGAAAAGAAAGCCAAGCATGCAATTGAGGTATCTTATCAATCTTACACAAGTAGACTTAGGTGATTAATAAACAAGTCAATATCCTTCCCTTGATCCCGAAAATTCCCCCCCCCCCACCCCCAACTAGACAAGAGAAGCAACAAGAACAAGGAGATCTATGCAAGCCCTATCCCCCATCAATCACCTCATGTACCCTAAAACGTAAGAACCTAAACTAATATGAAATGTGTGGTGTGAGGTTAAAACTAACCTAAAGGTCCTAAATTAGTGTTAATACACAATTTGGTTTCCCCCCCTTTTTAGAAGCCCAAAACCACTGACAGAACCTATATTGAACCCAAACCATTCGTTGGTTTTGATAAGAGAGGTATTCTAAGAACTTAAACTACTATATTATTTCCCTTATACCAACAACATCTCCATTTTCTTACCATTCACAATAAAAACTCACTTGCAAACTCTCTCAAAATCACTCATCTCTCACTCTCACCCACGGCATACAAACACACAACCTAGTATCTTGTGACTTTGGTTTCTAAACTAGTACAAGTATCCAAGATCATAATGTACGAACACATAAGATCCATGGAAGCTTGTAAATTGAAGGGTTTCATTTCAAGTATAAGAAACATTAAGGTTACTAACAGCCACGCGACCCTATATAAACACTAAAAAAGTAAATACTTCGCCATCTCCACACTCCTCACACTCGAACTCATGTAATCGACACACATCTTAAACCTCTTCTTTTATTTCGTGATCATGCGTATTAGACTCGTTATACTAAAGTGAATGGGTTATAATGCGTGGCCCGTTCCATTTCCCGTCTCGTTTTGCTTGTTATCTCGGCTTGTGTGGCACTTGACGCATGACCCGACAATCGTGAGCATAAGAACATCTCTGTCCTCTCGACAAAAACTTAAGTTTGCTTATCCCCCTTAGGCTCAAAGAAACGAAAAAGCACTATACATGAAACATTAAGCACATATTTTAAATGCTAATTCACACATTGCTTTGTCCATGAAAATGGTGGGCTCGGTTAAGGGAAATGGACGTAGTAACTAAATATGTTTTTGCATGTAGATAGAGTAGCTTAACTGAGCTTATTTAAGCTCCAAGACTTATTGGTTGGCTTAAGGTTGTTGGTCGAAGCATGGGAAACAAAACAGTGAGTTAATAACTCACTGTTGGATCGAACCAAAGCCCAATAAGGGCAACCCCACTTGCTACTAGAAGAGATTAAATTGTAAGCCCAATTAGAAAGCTTATTAAGCTAATGGACCTAGTTATGCAAGAAGCCCACAAACAGAACCCCCTAAAATGCTTATATTGGACCTTATAGAGCCTAACTCCGCCCATTTACTCATGCGTATAGGCTTATTGAATAACTAAACAAGTGCAAGAAACAACGTTATTTAAAGTTAAAAACTACACAACATATCATCTTACAAAGAAACAAGTAATATATAAAAAAAAGTAGTGGGGAACCCTTAAATGGACCTTATATAGGGCTTATTATATTCGAAATGGATTCTTCTTATCTCTTGGCCGAAGCCCTTTGACACCAAATAGAACTCGTTCGATGCTTATTATCGGACAACAAATTCGATGTGCTTATTTTGGTGTCTTAATAAAATACTTGAGTCACGTTAAATCCCCTTTTTTTTGTTTACCCTTTTTGACCTTTAAAAAGCCTAACGGGCCTTTATTGGGCCGAAAAGTCCAACAAGGCTTAAAATAAGTTTCAACCGAGCTTATGGAAAAGCCGAAACTGCGTAATACCTTAATTGAAAGTTAACAAAACCGAAATGCCACTCTTTGGAATTTTATTTCTGGGCTAAATATGCAACTTTTATTAAAAGTAACGGACCAAAAGTGTCAAGAGCGAAAACATAAGGGTTAATTAAATCTGCCAATTTAGCATTCCAGATAAGTTATAGAGATGGAGGGACCTTTTTTGTTTGACTAGGTTTGTAAAGAATTAGTAACTTGAATGTAATTTTCAAGTATAGGAGGACAGTAAGTGTAAAAATTAGAAACTATGGAAGGGCTTATAACATGTAACTTTGAGAAGGTAAGGGTAAAAAAAAATGCGAAAGACAACAAAGAAATTTTATTAAATACGTGACACGATGAAATACATGGAATCTTGTTTCCCAAAAATAACAACGCGAATACGAACCTTGACGAGGTTTATTAACAGCGAATAAACAATATTATTTAAAACGAAGTCAAATTATTATTAATAAAAGACATTATCCTTATATATAAATTAATTATGATATAAAGTAAAAAAAACGAAACGTCCTTTTCCATCTTAACGGAGGGCCTTTTTTATGACGTAGGTCCCGTTTGCTTCTTTTCCTTTCTTCCTTATGTATCCTGTCCTCTATGTCTTTGTTTACCGAGGAAGCCAATCCACACGAGATTGAACTTTTTTACCTTAAAAACTATTAAAAGAAAGAGATAGAAAGCGAAGACCCAAGAGAAATGCCCGCAAGGCCGCCCCCATAACCAAGGCGAACAAGCACTAACATTGAGTCCGAGGTTATGGAAATGTACAAATTACAAATGGCATTGTAATTTATATTACATTGAGTCGTCAGAAAATAGTTATCGTTAAATTGCCGTCAAAACTTATAGGACTAAGACTTACTGTTTTTTGCCTTTACTTAGGGGAATTAATTTGACGTGGCCGGTGGGCCTGCGATGGAGATGACCTGACCCTGGTTGGGGTGGTTTGGACCGGTGTGCCGATAACCACAACTCACTTGTCAATACTTGGTGCATGTTGCAATTCAAGAAGAGACTAAACTACCGCTAAAGGTGAGTTCCTTAGCGTGCTCCATGTTTTAACTAATATTAATGATTTATACAAACCTTTTTGGGGTGAGAAACATGCTTTGTTTTACAAAGTGAACGTAAGTTGTACATTTTATATTATGGATTACTGTTGGGCCTAAGTAGCTTGAAGACGATAAAAATAACACCCTCTCTAGACCCATTATCGATAACTGTTAATTAACTTTGTGTTGGGAGCGTGAATGATAAATAGATCTATGTTTGTTGGGCTATTTTGGTGGCGTATTGACAATCAATCGCCCATCCCTCCCGTACTAACCCTCCGAGTGAGTAGCCGCCTCAGCTAGGTCACGGAGGTGAAGCAGGAACGGATGTATATCATCATTTAATTGTCGGATCGGATATCGAATGTTGCGGGTTTAGAAAACAAATCAGCAAAAATCACTGAACGGAAACATCCACACAACGATCGGTCGACGGGGAAAACGATCACGACTGCGCTACACGAACACGGTTGTTAGACTAAACGCAAAACAACAAAACGGCAAATGTTTGGAAATATATATTCAGTTCAACATGTTTCGACTTCATGTCATGGAGCTTAGGAATAACTAATTAAACATTTTTGATGTGTTTCAATGTTGCAACAATACTAAATTAAAATCATACCTTTGAAATTCTTAACGGTAAAGCCTTATTTATATTCTGTTAATCTTATAAATCTTATCGTTTCTTATTATACGGTTTCCTTTTAGTCTGTTATATTATAACTTTATCCATCTTAAGAATTTAATAAAACATCTTTTACTAATTACGGCTTCCTTTCACTGACTCTTCCTTCCTCTCCGCTGCTTTCCTGCCTTCTGCATTACATTTACACACATGAAAAAACCACTGAAGTATTTCCTCAAGCATCAACAACACTGTCATTTCAATCAATTCATTCATTCATGCTAAATCCAATTCACATCTCACACAACACTTTCCACACACACCAACTTTTTTGAACCATTTTGAAAAAAACACTAATAAAAAAAAAAGTAAAAAAAAAGCAAGATTTTTTTCATTTTTTTTTTTCTCAATCAATGAGGGCCCAACGAGAGGTGCTTAAGAAAATTACACTTAAACACTAACTACTGGGACAGTCTTCCCATTTTTTTTTTTTTGGGAAGAGTCATGCATTAAAGGTTTTGGGAAGTCATTATATATACAATCTTGGATTATTGTTATGATCGAAAATCTTTGTTAAATCACAATTGTTGATACAAATTTAAAAGCCGTTGTTGTGCTTTGTAAGTTACACAGAATTGTCACTAAATCCCATAATTGTATCGTATTTTAAAACCGACATCTTTTATTAGAGGTCCTGGTTGTGTTCTCGCATATAACCTCTTGTGCTATTATTGGATCTATAATGTAAACATTTGCAAAATACGCTTTCAGGTTTTAATAAACCTAGGTCGGTAGAGCTCATAGCCTCACCTCCCCGATCTCCGCATGTGTCTGCACGCCCTGGGTAGGCCAGTATCCCACGCCGGAGACACCCTTAAAACCCTTATGACAATTTTTATCTTGAATATAATAGATGATAAATTTTAATTAAATATTCCTTTTACTCCTCCCTGGTCTTAGTAATTTTTCCGCCCTTTTGTTTTACATATACTATTTATTTATTTTATTTTTTTCCAGTATTATATCCAGTTCTTTGCCCCACGAAATTCACCGGTGCGGACGAGGGGAGAAGACCAATCCCGCCGTGCAATTGGTGGGTGTTACAGTCTAAAACCAAAATTAGGTGTGAAAGCCTGGATCCCTTAGGTCTGGTTTCTCATTCTTCCTTCCCGCTTTCGTCGACCACTTCACACAAAAGGGAGAGACCGGAAACAACCGGTCGGTCATGGATATCCTGGCTTAGTCTTTTAGCTGGTATTTTTCTCATCGCTTTGGCTGTGAGATGCCGAGATGGGGTTATATTCCCCCAAAATTAGGGTTGTCGCTAATATAATAAGTGTATTTATTTGAATATGCATAGGTTTCGTGATAACTTAATCATACACTTCAATCTATTAGAGTGAACATTTATTATTGTATGATCGCGACATCGGTGTAAAGTATAGGGATTTGGTCGGCTAGTTTATAAATGTTTGGGTTTGGGTGGGTGTTCACCCCCCCCCGTCAACTCCCCTCCCCCCCTCCTCTTTTTAAAAGCTAAAGAAACTAGAGCTTGGTTTTTGAGATAGGGAGGGTCTACACTTACTTATAAATGTACGTAATCTAGTAATGGAATTGATATCAACAAACCAATGACTACTTGAAACAACGCTGCTTTCATGAAATGTTCTTTTCTTCCTATCTATCTAAATCTTCTATCTCGATTATTCATTCACAACCTAATCTGTTGGGTTATTAAGTAAAAACCAAACCCCGAAAAATAACAAACATAACAAAAAAAGGTTAACCAAACCCCGTAATTTTGATTTCACCTTTAGTTGTAAAAATCTTGGTAGAGAAAGGAGGGGGGGGGGGAGGAGGGAAGAGGGGGGGGGGGGAGGAAGGAAGGAGGGGAGCACCTAACATTATAAAACAATATTTAACTTAAACTTAGTAATAATCCCGTATGTGGGATCTACTATAACCATGAACAACATCGTGAAAAAACGCAATAACAATAACATCACCATAAAACGAAACCACATAAATAAAAAAACGCAACCTACCAAACCATAAACAAACATAAAGACCCCACAACAAACCCCAAAAAATGAAACCCACAGCCTACCCCCAACCCACCACCACACCCAACCCACCCCTTTGAAAGAACCAATCCAGTCCTCACCACCGTTGGTCACGTTGGCACACAGCCAAACCCCGACCCTCTCTTGAGTACGAATAATCAACCACTATCACTCACCTCACTGAGCATTACTACTAACTTCCATTAGGCCAACCAACTCTCTCCGAGTGTGGAACCTCGAAAGGTGCGGTTGGCTCGTACACCGATTGATATACACCTGTACCTATATTTCAATCATTGAAATTAAATAAAAAAAAAAAAATAAATCACGGTTAACCAAAGTGAATTGAGATTGAAAGGAAAACAATTCCTCGGAAATAACAGTTTTGATATCAGTTGTTACGGAACCAAAGAACCTATCTCATACAAGGTTTCACTACTCTTACTACGTCAAAACGCTAGCCTTAAGCTGCAAAAGAGAAGGAGAGAGACCCAGACATTTTAAACTACCCCACCAATTATCCCATACTGGTGTCCGATGTGGATCATAACAATTATGACTAAACTACATTAATTTTCAATTATTAATTGTTTAATTTAACGAAAGTTAAACATCTTTTAAAATATTAATCGTCGACTAAGCAACAACGTATTTTTAGTATTTTGCACAGTCCGATTCCCACTATTACAATGTAAAGGTTTCGGGTTCCGGGAAGTATAATTAAAGTACTTTACTCGAAATCGAATACGGCTGTGCCGCGCACAATGGACATCCTAATCTAGTGCCAGTGACAAAATCAATCTTCGAAAACCGACCGAACCAAAAAAACCTGAGGGCCGAACCGAGACCGAGTAATTCGGTTCATTTTTTTTTTCGATTATTATATAATTTACAATAAGTTTTTGGTTTTGATTTTCTCAAAACCGATTCGGGTCAAAACAATGGCAAAAATGCACTATGACCTATCTGCAATCAATTTTCTTCATTCTCTCTCTAGAACTTCGTTTGGCGGTTTCAGTTTCACTTTCTTTAAAAACTTCGGATTCGATTTTGGTTCTCGTTTTTTTGCCAATTTCCCGGTTTTTTCCTTTTCCCTCTTCGGTTGAGTTTATATTCGGTTTCGGGGCTTGTTAAAAAAAACTTAAAACCCGTGGGATAATTTAAAACAATTATGATAATCTAATTAAAAAGAAGGATACCCATTCCATTTGAGGGTATCCAAAACCAAACAACACCCCTTAACTTTCCAAAACGAAAAACCAAAACACCCCTTAAAAACCCTCACCCTACCCTCACCTGCCTACTCTTGACTCTCCTTGACTCTACATTTATTCCTTAAGCTACTACTCCCCAACTCCTCAACCACACGTTATAACTCTCCTCAACTTTACGTACTACTCTCCCTGCTACATACTTACTCTCCCTGCTAATACTCAACCTGATCTGCTAACCCCTGCTGCTGCTACTTACTTGCTACTTACGGACCCGGCTACTACTACTTACTACTACTTCTTTGGCTAAATGCTGCTACATTCTGCTACTCCCCATCTCCTCCCCACACAGCAACTCAAAACCTAACAAAAACCCTGTCCTTCACCGCCCCCTTCCCCGCCATACAAAAATGCTCGCAACAATCACAACACGTTATCTCATTAAAACCCCAATTCCCCAAACACCCCCCCTCCTTTCCTTCCCTTGTCCTTATCCCCCCTCAAATTTCACAATCATCAGCCTGTCTTTTTACTAAAAACCTAGTCGAATAAATCTCAATTCTGCAACAAATAGAATCAGAAGGATCAGTTTCTGTTTATATGGTGACCACTGAAACGTTGAATCATTATTCGCTAGATGTTGGAAAATAACGGTTGGCTGATGCTGCTGGTGATTTATTCGCAAGTATTTTCGCAAGCGCTTTGATATTGTCGATAAGCCCGATTTCTTTCCCGTAATCAACTTTTTAGATTATTAGAGTTATGTGGATGCTCAAATTTCTCACAATGTTATGTAAAATTACTACTTACGGAATAGTTTATAGTTTGGTAATGGGGTGAAGATATGTTTCGGCCTTAATGGCTTATTTGGTTTTAGGTATGCATTATGTTTTCAGGCTTTGTTTCGGCTTATTTCGGCTTATATGCGGGCTTATGAGCTTATTTGATTTCTGCTTATGAGCTTATATAAGTTTATCATAAATAAACTTATATAATCCCACAAGTCTCAGAATAAGCCACAAAATTGGGGCTTATGAAACATAAGCCGAAATCAAATAAGCTCATAAGCCCATATATTAGCCGAAACAAATAAGCTCACTTTTTGTGGCTTATTTTGAAACTTTTCGGCTAATATAAGTTTATTATTACATATAATAAACTTATATTAGCCGGTAAGTTTAGAAATAAGACACAAAAAGTGAGCTTATGGAAACATAAGCCTAAAACTAAATAAGCCATAAGCGGGATATATAAGCCAAAACAAACAAAGGGGGACGTTTTTATGAACAAGTGTAGATAGTGTGGGACTTTGGATGAACAAAAGACTACTCGTTTTGATGAAAATACTTTTTCAATGTTTCTTTATCAGTTAATGATGACCAAGTTTTTTTACACGTTAAACAATAGTTTGTGCTATCAATAAAAGATGAATTTTTTTCAAGCAAAACGGTAAACTTTTATTCCTGCTCTTTTACATTTGTTCATCAAACAGCCTCTTTTGATGCTATTTTTGACTTTTGGTTTTTCAATTCTACTATTTAGATGCTAATGTAATACTATTGTTTTTACTATCTAGGAGGGAAGGTAGTGTAAAATACCAAACTTGCAGATGTTTGGTAACCACCGTTTTCTTGCTCATAAAAAGGGCTATGACATCATATGTCTAACGGATTAAGGCATTTTTGAAAATTTTGAACTTTGTCAAACAAAACTAGGAGTTTACTCATCTTTCGTTCCGAAATTAAACTTTTCGGTACCTTTTGCTTTACAAGAAACAGTACATACCCTAGATTAGTGGATTTTGTATCATGTTCATCTTTCTTGGCAATTTTCCC
>BQNB010060865.1:0-36745 GCA_026074375.1 Tanacetum coccineum
GAGTCGTAAAATGACCTGAAATTGAGAAATGTTATAGTATCCACCCGTTAAAAGAGCTTTGTCCTCAAAGCTTAAGACCTTGTAGTGGACCCGATTTGTGAAAAGCTGTGGGTATTTCTTTTTGAACGAATCTTCACGTTCCCAAGTGACCTCAGGACCTCTCCTAGAGTTCCAAGGAACCTTGACCAATGGTATCCGGCTTCGCTTTAATCGTTTGATCTCCCATTCCATGATTTCAACGGGCTCTTCTACAAACTGGAGCTTATCATCAACGTGAATTCCTTTCAACGGCATGGCTAACGGTTCGTCAACGTAACATTTCTTCAAATTAGACACATGGAAAGTATGGTGAACCCTGTTCAATTCTTGAGGAAGTTCCAGCCTGTAGGCAACATCCCCAACCCTGGCTAACACCTTGAAAGGTTTGACATATCTTTGATAGGAGCGTGTGTTTGTGATGAGGAGTTTAATGAATAAGTATGAAACGCTTTTGTTAGAGAATATTTACAACTAATAATGATCGGTCTATTAATAAGATAGTATCAAAGTTTCTTTTATTAAGGAAACTCTTTCAAATATGTGATAAGCTATTGTGAATTGACTGGAAATTCCTTCAACTGACTTTGTTAGCTTTCCAAAATTATTGGCTTATTGTAATTTAATACACGTTTAATGTCATTAAATCGATCGTGTAGAAGAGTTTTTCAAAAAATTGGTTCTTTGAGGGTTGTACAAAAGAGGTTATTTATGGAACGTTTTTTAAACGACTTTAATGTGATAATTTAATTATGTGCTTCAAAAAGGTTGTGTGAAACCGATTTTGTTCTTCTTCCAAAAATAGGTTATGTGATTAATTTGGGAATGAATACATTTTTAGGGAAAGACGTGTATCTAATTAATCGGAATACCTCAACAGAATGTTTGAATTAGAGCATCCACTATGGTGTTTCAAGAATATGTCTAAAAACTTATGAAGAGGTCCAAGATTTTTTTTACCATAGCGAGGAACCATTTCATGTCTAGGTGGCATAAAAAGGTCTAAGATTTTGAAGAGGTCCAAGAATTCATGTACCATGATAAGATTTAATTTATGTTTGAACAATTATAAACCTCAAAAGCTTTATCCATAGTGAGAATATGTTCATGATTTATATATTAATGACATTGTAAGAGGTGACAAATTTATAAACATTTTTAAAGGTCCATCATAGTGGATGCCCTTAGTCTTCATCCGTTACTATTTCATTGATGGTATAAGGTTGTGTATTTTTAGATAGCCATTACCGCAATTAAGAAGAATAAAAACCATGGTTGACAAAGAGATTTTAAAAGGTTTATTATTATGACTATTAATGAGATAATATCAAAGTTAACTTTGTTAAGGAGACTTATTCAAGTTCATTAGAATTTCATCAACTGACTTTGTTACATTTCCAAAATAATTGCAATATTAACTTAATACTCGTCTATCTCATTAAATGAAATATGTAGAAGACTTTTTTAAGAATTTCGTGCATTAGAGTATTGTACAAATGAGTTATTTAAGAAATAATATTAATGGTGTAATTAATGTTTGTAGCTTAAAAAAGTTGTATAAAACATTATTTTATTAAAGAGTATAGATATAGATTATTTGACTTATATTCTAGCCATTTTTATTTGTATTTCATAGTTGACTTCCTACTTTAAAATTGATAATTTTAGTTTAGTTTTGATATTTAACTTTGGAAAAAAAATTAAAGCGCACACGATTACAAGATATGATTACTACTTTGCCACTTTTATTTTGACATTAAGAAGTTTTCCTTTATACATTTACATTCAAAGCATCAACTTTAGGGGCCTCGTTTTTTTACATTGATACAGGGTCATCAGAATTAATGAGACGGCCTTGATTATGAACATGATCATGTGGAAAAGCTAATAGTATAATTAGTAGGGGTCCATGTCAATAGCGGTGCTAGTGACTATGTTAGTTTCTTGGCCAATTTAATGTTGTACAAAGTGTAAATAGAATAAGGTCAAGTGGGAGAATGTTAGCATACTCTATAAAATATTATGGTCTTAATCTATTTACGTCTAATATATTTGTATATAATGTGATTGATTTATTTTGGTAATAATTAATTGATTACCATAATGTGGCTCTTAAATTTTGATGGGAGATTTGACTAAATAAGGAATATATTATGTGTCATAATCTTTACCTAATATCCTACTCAATCGCTCACTATAAAATAGGTAGATTAGTTCTACCCCATAACATTCACAAAAATTCCATCTATCTTGTGAGAAAATTCGGGGCATTCTCTACTCTCAACTCAATTAATTCTTTCTTTTATGTGTATCGAATCATTACATAGGATTAAATTCAACACTTATATCAGATACCCATATGGTGAACCTTAGAGCATTATCTCCACAGTCCCATGACCTCAAAAAGATCATGAAAAAGCCTAGACCGGTTAAAATGGTTGATGAATCACGATCATTATCTCCACCGTTCAAGAAGAAGAAGAAAACGCAGCCTGTGCATGACGATGGAGCACGTTTGCCGAATTATATGAAGTCTACTAGTAGTAGTTTTGAAGCAAGAAAAGAGCAAACCCCAAAGGTGGCAATTAGAAAGCTGAAAATGGATGATCTAGCTTCTGGAAATAGAGGATCAAGGATGTCGAGTTTGAAAACACAGCATGTGCGTGACGATGGAGCACGTTCAACGCCGAATTATATGAAGTCTACTATTAGTTTTGAAGCAAGAAAAGAGCAATCACCCAAGACTACAACCCCAAAGGTGGCAAGAAAGCTGAAAATGGATGATCTAGCTTCTGGAAATAAAGGATCAAGGATGTCAAGTTTGAAAACGCAGCTTGTACATGATGATGGAGCACGTTCAACGCCGAATTATATGAAGTCTACTAGTAGTTTTGAAGCAAAAAAAGAGCAATCACCCAAGACTACAACCCCAAAGGTAAAGCTGAAATGGTATGGATCTTGATTCTGGAAATTTAGGATCTAGGATGTCGAGTTTGAAAACACAGCATGTGCATGACGATGGAGCACGTTCAACGCCGAATTATATGAAGTCTACTATTTGTTTTGAAGCAAGAAAAGAGCAATCACCCAAGACTACAACCCCAAAGGTGCAAAGAAAGAAAGCTGAACAATAGATGAATCTAGCTTCTGAAATAATGGATCAAGGATGTCAAGTTTGAAAACGCAGCTTGTACATGATGATGGAGCACGTTCAACGCCGAATTATATGAAGTCTACTAGTAGTTTTGAAGCAAAAAAAGAGCAATCACCCAAGACTACAACCCCAAAGGTAAAGCTGAAAACGGATGATCTAGCTTCTGGAAATAGAGGATCAAGGATGTCGAGTTTGAAAACACAGCATGTGCATGACGATGGAGCACGTTCAACGCCGAATTATATGAAGTCTACTATTAGTTTTGAAGCAAGAATGAGCAATCACCATAGGATCTACAACCAAAGGTGGCAACGAAGCTGGAAAATTGGATGATCTAGCTTCTGGATAATATAGGTCTCAAAGGACGTCGAGTTTGAAAAAAGTGAGGACGTTAACAAAAACTACAAATTTTATGCCATCTAGGCCTTTAAAGAAGGTGATCTTGGGTGAAGACTTGGATGCTCAAAGAGCAACATGTTCTTCGACTTTAAAAGAATCAAAGTTTCCGGCCTACCTTCAACTTGATCATGGAGGGACTGAGTCAGAAGGGACTTCGGCCATGAAAGTATGCCAGTATACTTACTGTTCACTCATTGGTCACCATACTCCTTTGCCACAGAAGAGTTTTAAGGTCAGGTGTCTATCTCCAAGCCAGAGAACACCTATGTTAAGAATGAACGATGTCAACGAGCCAGTGCATCTGGTAGCTACGGAAGCTCCACAAAAAGTAGATATGGAAGAAGAAAACAGAGATTTCTTTCTTGAAATATACAGCAAAGACAGACAAGAAAAAGGCAACCAGGATTTGGAGGGTTATTGTTCTGCTTTATTTAGTGATGATGCTGACGATTTCTGCAAAGAGAAAAATCAGAAGACAGGCGATGATAGGTTGTACAGCAAGCTTCAACAATTGTATGATGGAGAAACTTTGACCTCGGGAGCCTGGTCAGAGGAAGATGGTGATTCTGAATCAGACGGTTCTTATTACAAGGATCACGACTTTCAGAACCATGAAGGACGTTAACAAAAACTACAAATTTTAAGCCATCTAGGCCTTTAAAGAAGGTGATCTTGGGTGAAGACTTGGATCTTCTGATTGAAGAAAAGAATATCGAGTGTGGCATCAATTATCAGCATGAAAAGACTTCTCAAGAATCAAAAACGGTCCCAGAATTCGAAAAGAAGTAAGAAGATGGGAATAACAAGAATCACATAACGATATTCTACAATATCATACAATATTTATGTCCCAGAATTCAAAAACCAGAGCACTCAGAGGCTGATAAAGGTGTGGCTGTGCACGTACATGTGACTTCTGTTGCTGCAAACGAGACGGACACAGAGGAACTTAATGAAGCCATGGAAGAAAAGAGCTTGAATAATGAAGATGATGATGCTGAAAATATTACTTCTTTTGATGAAGCTAGTGAAGTGAACCAAATGGTTGCTGGTGAAGAAGTTCCAGTAAATGGTCAAGATATCGAATCCATGGACTTTGTAGACGATGCTGTAACAGCAATTGATGAACCTGAAAGCAAATCAGATGAGGAGCAAAAACATGTAACAGATATAAAGACAGCTTCTTCAAGTAAAAAGGACGATCTCACTGAGCTGCAAGATTCGTCTATAAATCTACGAGGGTTCACACGAGGGAAGAAATCCAATCAAGAGATGGATGATGATTCAAAGGAATTCAACCCACGCGGCCCAAATTTCTTACCAGGAATACCGGATCCAGATGCAGAAACAGTGGACTTGAAACACCAGACTATGGATGAAAGAAAAAACGCAGAAGAATGGATGGTTGACTTTGCTTTACAACAAGCAGTTACTACACTTGCACCAGCACGAAAGAAAAGAGTTTCATTGCTTGTTGAAGCTTTTGAAAAGGTTCTGCCAATTCCTAAGTATGAAACTCAAAAGAGACCTACTTCAAAATCTTTCACAAATACAAGACAATGCAAGCTTGCAGCTGAACGTGTTCTTAATAAGGTAACTAAAAATAAGATTCTAATAATAATTAATAGGAGAACTATTCATGTTGTTTCATATTATTGACCTCAAAGTGACCAACAAAAATTGTATTTGTGCAGGAGAAGAACCTGCATTTACAATCGTCTGTTCAAAGTCTGCAAAGCAGTGCTGAGAATTAGATGTTCGATTTGTTCAAAAAAAAAAAGAATTAGATGTTCGAACTGTTCTGGACAATGAATACCTGATATCAGAACTTAAATTAAGGTCTATTACAATGCGTCATCTGCGGATTGAGTTCTAGTAATAAAACTGAAGTTATGTCTAGTTTCCTCAAGAGTCTAGAGAAGTTTTATTTATCTATCTATGTGTGTTGTAGCTGAGGCATTTTTGCCTCTGCATATCTATAATGTGTGTAATGTTATTCTTGTGTGTGTCTTGTTTTTCATGATATTTTATATGGTTTTTTAGCATGTTATTCGTCTAATGCATCAGTCTCAGTGCATAGGCAAACATAAGTGGTAGCACAAAAGATATCATTAGATGATTTTACGCATCTAATGACAAAGACTGGAGGTTATGTTAAAAAATAACCAACTGCCATTTTTATGGTACTGAAGAACCAGACTGGGCATGATTAAAATAAAGCTATACTAGTGTCCTTTCTTTGGACCAAGTACATCTGTTCTTTGGTTTTGTCATCATAATTTTCTGCTTAATTCAGATGTAATCTAACCTTGTGCATTAACACCTGAGTCATCCTCTAGTTACATGGTTCCGTGTAAACAAGTCATTTAATCCTCGAATGAAGAGGCGAAAAGTTTTGAGCATTTCTGTTTCAATAAAACTATTCCAGAAAAAAGTATAAATGCACCATCAGATAATAAAATTTTCAACAAACACTTTGCACCCTGAAATCATGTTCCTCAATACCTCTTTGATATTTGCTAATATACATTATCATGAAAGACAGTAGATCCTAGTGAAACTAAGCTAAATGCAGGCATTGTTGGTGATTTTAGTGTCATCAATCATTTTTTATGTAATGGTGATTTACCCGAGACCAAATGGATTTCAAGTTACGTTATAATACGAGTTCGGAGGTGTGGAGTGCATGTTTGTATAAACTAATTAACTTGATTTCGGGTACGAAAAATGGAAAAGGTTGTTAATGTAAGTCAAGGGAAGTTTAGTGACAGAATTCGTGTGCCATAGTGACAGAATTCGTGTGTCACTAAATTATCCATATACACATGTCTTTATTGATAGCGGTTAGCGACAGTTTTAGGTTGTTACAAAACTACTGCTGGAACATTTAAAGGATGTGTTGATTTTTCACCAAAGGTTGTGTCTTTTCACCAAGAGTCACAACCTTTCCGAATTACAAGGGACTTAATTATATCTCAAAGGTATAACTGAATCAGTTTGGACTCAAATCAATCTATATGGACCACAACAAAACTATTGTACCATATTTAATCGAAAAGTAATATTGCACTATAAGATAGTGATCAGTCACCAGATGGTTGAACCTCATTCAAGTGAAGGATCTTTGCCTGTTGATAAAACAGCAATTGATTTATCCCTAAATTGCACCCTAATTGCAGGGGACTCCAAAACTAGAGAACGAAGCTGTTGATGGTAACTGTCTAAAACACTGCCATCTGAATTTTGTTTGCCTTCTCTGACTCTTGTTTTGGAGAGGTCATCATTGTACAGCTTTAGAGCATCTGTTGTGGATAGATTATTCATAGATTCATATAAATTATGGAACTTGGTTTTAGTTTCTTGTGACTCGATGATCTTCTCGCTTAATTTGCCAGGAAGACAATTCAGAGCTCTATAACAAAGTAAACAAAGACGATTGCAGAAACCAAGAGTTAAAATTTATAAAAGATAAAAAAAAGTATCTGTACTACTCTGGAGTCTGGCCGATAATAAGATCCCATATTTCACTTATCAGTGAAGGTGACAAGTTCTAATTTATATCGTTTACTTATGTGTGCTGTCTTTTATCTCAAACAGGTCAAGTCGGTAAATTTAGCTAGAATGGGTAACTTTGTAACGGGTTAAACACATAAAGATGTTTAAAGTGTCAAACTCTATTTTTTTATTCCTAAAGAAGTTAATTTAAAGCTTTGGATCATTAATGTAACATGTTATTTTTATTAAGAAGTGAGACATGTATTATGTGTTCAAGAAAGTAATAATTAGACGAACAAATCTTGGCAGGTCCTTCCAACCCGGCCTGCTTTAACCCCAACTCGCTTGTTTCAACTCAAACCATTTGACCCGATACCCAACTCGGCTTACCCCACCCCTTTTGTTGCAACCTCTACCTTTAACTTTTGAGATCAGGAGTTTAAATCTATGGTTGGTTAGTACCATGGGTTATGAAGGAAAAACCACTACCATACTGGCATACTGTGTACAAACGTGATCTTTTAGCTTAGAAAGTAGTGGTTGAAGTTCCTACTTCACGAAAGCGCACAAATTATCAACTGAGATAACGGATACTATATTATAGCCTACATTTTATTTGAATAAAAAACGGAAGTAACATACCCAGTAACACCTCTAACGAGACCCCAATCGTATCCAACAACTACAGATTCCTTAAAGCCAACATTGAAACCTTTTTGTGCTGAAGCTTCTTTTCCTGACTATTAAGGCAATCCCGGATATTCCTATCTATCAAAAATTAGAACATTGGCAAAAAGTGAGATTTGCCAGTGTTATATGTTGGGATTTGTTTACGAATGGACATTGTTTTTTTATTCTTTGCTTTCACCGGTCAGGTCAGACGTGATCAAGTTCCCCTCGTGAACATTCCAATATAATTCTTCTTACACCAGTCCATCGTCCCTTACCATCTGAAATGTATAATAGCAGATCAGGAATGCTGTTATACAAGCCTTAAGAAGAAAACCTACTCGAGTCATGAACAAGGAACATAGGAAGCAAGTTTTGTATCTAAGAAAAGTTTATCTAACTTCACAATTTGATCATACTATGTTCCCATCACTTATAGAGGACAGTTTGCATATCTAATTTATGTACAGAAATGGCTTGTGGAGACAATTCGACGAAACTTGTGATGAATATCTTTACTAATTTATATTGTTCGCGGTACCTTAGAGCTTAGCATGTATCCATTGGAACACCCTTCCCTCAAATATAAGAACAAACAAGAGTTTTTACGCGGTTTTCCTGAGTGATGAACGCTATCAAAACTAGTATTTCTCCTAATATTGTATACTATACTATATACTAATTGGTAAACAGTAATATATTCCTGCTAATCTGCTGACATTGGGATATGGAATAGGGTCGTGCAGTGGATAGGACACTGTCCAGGTTTGCAAGTTCAAGCGCTGTTGCAGCCAAGTCATCGTCAGGTGGTCTGTTTAGTATTTTTACAGGAGGAAGTGGTTCGAGCTCTCCTCCTTTGGACTTTCCTCTAAAGGGGTTTATTGAATCCCGCCTTTGTACTGACACATGTTGAACCAGGAAAGACGCAGATAACAACGCTTCCAAATGGAGTCAAAATCGCCTCGGAAAGTTCAGCAGTAAGTCAGCTTTTCATGCATTTGTAATGTGAGGCTTGCAATGAATTTAGTGTCAGATTATAATTAAATTCAAATAGGCTATATGTCTCAATGCTTTCAAAACTTACTTTAATGTTTTAAACTTGTTCCCATTCGGGATATAAGATAGCGCTGTTCGAATAGTTGTGACTTGTGAATGAGAATATATATTTCTTATTTCTCACGAAGTACAAGCATAAAATGAATTGAATTAGAAACCCTCAAAAAGCCTGTCAATGCTATAAACTTAACTTTTCCTTTTTTTTATATAGAGCCCTGCCGCATCCATTGGGCTGTATATTAACAGTGGCTCAATCTACGAAACGCCTGCCACACTTGGTGCTTCACATGTTCTAGAACGTATGGCTTTTAAAAGCACATTTAACCGAACCCACTTGCGCCTTGTGCGAGAAGTGGAGGCCTATAGTGGCAATTGTGACAGCCTCTGCTTCTAGGGAGCAAATGGGTTACACTTATGATGCCTTGAAGACTTACGTTCCTCAAATGGTAGAGCTACTTGTTGACTGTGTTAGAAATCAAGCTTTCAAGGATTGGGAGATTAACGAACAGGTTCCTTTTTTTTTCCAATTTTCTCTTGTACTGTATCTTTGTGGTCTTTATATTTTTTTTATTGAAAACGTGGCAGATTCAAAAGGTGAAGGCCGAGATTGCTGAATATGCGAACAATCCTGAAGGCTTGTTGTTAGAGGCAGTTCATTCAGCGGGATATACTGGTGCACTTGCAAATCCTCTTCTTGCCTCAGAAGGCTTACTAAACAGAATAAACAGTGATATTTTGGAAGAATTTGTAGCGGTGAGTGTGACACCATAAATTTTATCTATACTACCTTTTTTTATGGGCAAATGTCATTAAATAGCATCAGCTGATCTAAATTTTCGGTTTAGTAATCTCACTTCTTTTGTACCCTTCTCGTAATTATACTCTAATTCAGTGTGCTAATTTGTTAATTTCATGTCCGGGTGGCCAATTTAGTCTGTCAAATTGTTTTGCTGACTTGGCCGTAAAAGAATTACCATATTAGTGCATCGATGAGAGTATAAGTACCAAAATAGGACACAATATAAATTATTTTTTGCTGACGTGCCCATTGTTGCCACATCATCGTTATGACTGATTTGTGAGGTAATTTGGCCTCCAAATTACCAAACTAACACACCAGATGATACTAGTATAACGACCGAAATGGACAAAAAGAAGTATAATTACGGAATCAGTACATTTGTCCTTCATTTATCCTTAAGTATCTTGTAGTATTACTTTCATCATTTGAAATATATATTGATGTAAAGTGTGAACCAATCTTGCTGGAATTATAGGCAAATTATACTGCTCCTCGAATGGTCCTTGCGGCATCTGGAGTCGAACACGAGGAACTTTTGAAATACGCAGAACCTCTTCTCTCTGATTTGCCCGGTGGCGCACCGGTTGTGGAGCCAAAATCGGTGTATGTTGGAGGCGATCATCGTGTTATGGCTGATACAGGGGTACGTTCCTTAAATTTAAAAGTAAACATTAATCTTTTTTTTTTTATGTATTTGATGCAACGTAATGTCTTCTTTATCAGAGCCACTTAGTTTTGCTCATCATTCGAACCTTCCTGGTGGATGGCAAAAGGTAAAGGAAGCTATGACACTGACCGTTCTTCAGGTACCCGTTTCCGTCTTCAATATTCTCTTCTTTTCTCTTTTCTTCGAACATTATGTGAGTGGGAAAATGGGCGGGTTGAGTTACAGGTTTCTTTTTGATGCATATTAAACGGGCCAGGCTGAGTTTGGCCGACAAGAAGCAGTTTATGTCCAATTTTTTCTTGTGTTTATAAAAATTAGGGTGCCAATCTGATTGCAAAAATTATACTATTTGACAAATATAATCTCGTTTCTTTTTATAAAGTTTGACCTGTTTCCTTTTAAAAGTTTTTATCTTTTTACTTGTAGACCAGTGAGAAATAGTATAACCTGAATTTAAGAATTTATAAGCAAATAGTAAAATATATATAAATTGTTCGTCTTTACATTTATGCATGTCATTAGTCTAATTCATGAGTGTGGGAATTAATATTTTATTACTTTACAGTGCTTTTGGGAGGAGGTGGATCTTTCTCAGCTGGTGGTCCTGGAAAAGGGATGTATTCGCGACTTTGTAAGTTACTTGACACACATAGTTTCCACATACTAATTTATGAAAAATTTGCCTCACACATCAGCCTCATGTACTCTTATTTTGAAAGTGAAAGGCAATGCCTTTCATATTGATAATGTCCTGTAATGTGGATCATAAGCTATTAGTTATCACACGTGCTCAATACTTTTAGTGCCATTACTTTGCTCACACGTTGAATTATTTTTGTTGTATTATTGTTTGGGATCAGATCAAGAGTCTTGAATCTAGTAACCTAGATTCAGTCGTTTTTCTGCATTACAAACTCAATCTCTTAATCAGCTATGCATATTGGAATTCTGGCTACCACTGTAAGGACCTTACTTATGTTTTCAGTTGTATTATTTATTTTTTAATGATATAATCGTTTTGGATCTAAACCACCACTCTAAGACATCTGCAAGGTTTCAATTGTATAATTTTGATTTCATCTATTTGTGCGGTAAAACAATAGCTCGTCGGTATTTTTATATATGTAATGAAGGGCCTTTGGGATAGCGTTGCAATGTGTAAAATTAAGTTGTTCCTCCCCCAAGGGGTTTAGGGTGTGTATGATTTGCCTTTTAAAAAGAAACAATAGCTATTTACATTGTTTGCTGTAATCCAATAAAAAACGAAGTTTAGGGATTTCAGTTAATTAGTTGAGCTTATTGTTTAACTCTATTTTGAACGGCAATCTCTCACACTGTTGTACACACTTTTCCTTGTTGGACTTGAGTCCAAACGTTTTGGGCCTTTTGGCTGGTGGGTCACCCTGATACAAGTTTGGTGAAGTATGCTTATGTTTTTGTTTGTCTATATTTTGAAAAATTTAAAGAGGCTACAAGAAAGATTACCCTTTATCATACGGTTTGGCAATTTACAATGTCTTATTAGGATTAGAAGTATGATTGTACCATTTTGATGGTCATGCAGAAGTACAATTGTATTGATGTTTATGATATTCATAAATATGAATATTATATGCATAAAATACATGTTCTTGATATTTGGGGTAATATAAACTTCAATTTTTTCTTAAAAGCATATATTATATTATAAAGACAATGTAGATTCTTTGTATCTGTAGTGATTTGGCCACTTTCAGAGGTAAATAAATGTGTTAATTTGAGCTATAGGTTATTGTCTTATTGATCTTCTTCTTTGTAGACAGTTCTTAATTGCAGTACATTTTGTTGTTTGAGCAGTGGTGCATCTGTATTTGTGCGTTATTGTGTCATTTGCCTTGTTACCCTTACAATTTGCTGTTCTTATAGATGAATTAGACAATGTTTACTTAATAAAGTTTGTGTCTTTTTGTTAAAATCCTACCTTAAGCCTCGACGCATATACTTTACCTGCCTCATATTGTTTCTAAAAACACTTTTGATTTTGACTCTTCTACTTTTCTTCAATGCTGATGGGTTATCATTATTATATTGCTGAGTTCGGCGTTTTTGTATCAAAGGCCATTGATATAGCAGCTAATGAACTCATTGCAGTTGCTACTAGTGGCGAAGGTAAATTCTTTGGCATACATAATTACATATAAGTACTTCTCGCTCTAAGCTTTATGCTAATATTATATTGCGCTCAGAATAGGTTAACTGAAGGGCCTAAAAATCATTAGTGCGTTAATTATGGTTGCGAACAATTAATGACAACAAGTGTATAACTTTTTGACTAAAAATGATTTAGGAGTTTTGGTATAAAACACGGCTCATACCAACTCAATCTATATGGGTCAAAATTTCCACCTCTAACTATAACCAAGTTCAGCGATTAATTTATGTCCCAGAATTCAAAAACCAGAGCACTCAGAGGCTGATAAAGGTGTGGCTGTGCACGTACATGTGACTTCTGTTGCTGCAAATGAGACAGACACAGAGGAACTTAATGAAGCCATGGAAGAAAA
Source organism: Tanacetum coccineum (assembly GCA_026074375.1). NCBI lineage: Eukaryota > Viridiplantae > Streptophyta > Magnoliopsida > Asterales > Asteraceae > Tanacetum > Tanacetum coccineum. Next base: position 12,822 of record BQNB010060865.1, read on the forward strand.
GAGCATGAATAATGAAGATGATGATGCTGAAAATATTACTTCTTTTGATGAAGCTAGTGAAGTGAACCCAATGGTTGCTGGTGAAGAAGTTCCAGTAAATGGTCAAGATATCGAATCCATGGACTTTGTAGACGATGCTGTAACAGCAATTGATGAACCTGAAAGCAAATCAGATGAGGAGCAAAAACATGTAACAGATATAAAGACAGCTTCTTCAAGTAAAAAGGACGATCTCACTGAGCTGCAAGATTCGTCTATAAATCTACGAGGGCTCACACGAGGGAATAAATCCAATCAAGAGATGGATGATGATTCAAAGGAATTCAACCCACGCGGCCCAAATTTCCTACCAGGAGTACCGGATCCAGATGCAGAAACAGTGGACTTGAAACACCAGACTATGGATGAAAGAAAAAACGCAGAAGAATGGATGGTTGACTTTGCTTTACAACAAGCAGTTACTACACTTGCACCAGCACGAAAGAAAAGAGTTTCATTGCTTGTTGAAGCTTTTGAAAAGGTTCTGCCAATTCCTAAGTATGAAACTCAAAAGAGAGCTACTTCAAAATCTTTCACAAATACAAGACAATGCAAGCTTGCAGCTGAACGTGTTCTTAATAAGGTAACTAAAAATAAGATTCTAATAATAATTAATAGGAGAACTATTCATGTTGTTTCATATTATTGACCTCAAAGTGACTACAAAAATTGTTATTTGTGACAGGAGAAGAACTGCATTTACTATCGTCTGTTCAAGTCTGCCAAAGCAGTGCTAAGATTTAGATGTTGATCTTGTTCAAAAAAAAAATGAATTTAGATGTTCGAAAACTGTTTGGACAATGAATACCGGATATCAGAACTTAATATAAGGTTATCACACTGCTTCATTGCGGATTGAGTTCTAGTAAATAAAACTGAAGTATGTCTAGTTTACTCAAGAGTCCTAGAGAAGTTTTATTTATATACTCTATTGTGGAATTTCATACATTCATAACAATTTATAATTATAACATCAAATATACAACTATTGCGAAGCAATTAGGATCAATTAACATCGCAAAAATAATAACCCATGATTAGGGTTACATACATTTTTGATTCTTGATGAACAAGAATCAATAAACTCCATGAACAAACTCTAAAGGAAGATGAATCACCGTATTGTAAACCGGCGATACAAGTTAAAACAAGAACTAGCTCGTTATTACGTAAACCTTGAACAAGACATCAATTCGGATAGTATAAATTAATACTATTCAGACGAAGTCAATAGAACAAAGAGAATTAGATTTTGTTTGCTTTTTTCCTAATGTATATCTTTTTTCTCCTTAAAACCCTTTGGTATTTATAGGGTATATTACGGGTTAGAGTTCTATTAGGTAAATGCTTCAAACTTTGAGCTAATCCTACTCAACACAAACTATAGTAGCGGCCTCATCATATGGAGTCCTAGATCATTCCATTGGATCTCAATTTCTCTTTTAGTCATTCTTGTTCTTAGTAGTTAGTCATTTCTATTAAACACTTAACGATCATTAATCTATTTACGTTGTCAATCAATAAATTAAAGTTATTTATTAAATCGTTAACTTGTAGTGAGTGCTATCCCGTTGATCTTGAGTTCGATCCTAACACACAAACTTTATTTTAGTCATAAACTAACAGCTCCAATGGACCAAAATTTTATTAGTGTGATCAAATCGGTTAGCGTAAGTTACACGCGATGCCTTTGTTCGGAATCCAAGTAGGTCTCCTGGAAAACCTTTTAATGATCATCATTATTATATCCTTTGTTTTAATACAATGTTAATAAGGGATATGGATTCAAGTCATTCCTTATTTTAACTGTTTATGTTTCTCGTTTATCCGATTGAGCAAGATTACCAAATCTTCTGGAACGTATCAGAAAATCAGTGGTGTGGCCACTCATACATCTTTACCATCCCTCGAGGGGCCCAGCTGTATTAAACTTCAAACGAATTTGAAGAGGAAACATCTTCTTTATTTGACTTACAAGCAAAACTTATGAAGTTTGAAAACACTTCTGAAAACAATCCGTAAGCATACCCGTACGTATAGCGTAAAATTGCCTTACTGAAATTGCACTAGATCCATGACAGTTTCCTGGTTTCCAAGTCAGAGGATATCTATTTATGATTACTTAATCACAAGTTCCATAAAGTACTCTCACTTAGTTGGGATAAGTCTATATTCCAATTCATCAAATATCATTTTAAATTTGGTATGTTATTCACATCAAATATATTTCAAGTATACCCGACCAACTCATTTTAAATTTGTCTTGATTTATATATTCCCATATTCATAAACGTCAACGGACATTAGATTAATTTAATATTTCTATGGATTTAAAACATGTAAAATAGGATACAAAAATTAAAAAACAAAAAATAAAACAACCATCATTTTATTTTATCAATAATAATGTTTACACATCCTTTATCCAAATTAGTAATCACAGATATGCATGAAACACTAGCTAATCGAAGTCCAATTCCCATTGGCATGTTCAATAACTTTTCTCTAGGTAAGCTATTAGTAAAAGCATCAGCTAGGTTTTTTCTGTGTGAACTTTTATTACTTGATTTCTCCACTCTCGACTTGTTTCTCGTAACAATAGTGATATCTCCGCAGTAAAATGTTCTGGCGCTTTCATGACTCCAGGTTCATGACGAATATGATTGCAGCAGATTTGTCACAATACATATTAATTGGTTTATACTTATTGAAGGCTTCACTCCAGATTCTTCAAACATACTTCTAATCCAAAACTGCTTCATTGCAGCTTCATGACGAGCCATTGTACTCGAATGTGTCGCATGCATCGCAATGGTAGTCTGCTTCTGCTCTTTCCGAGTTACTGCCCCATTGACAAAAACAAAGACATAACCCGTCTGGACTTTGTATCATCTTTTCGCATTGCCAGGAGCATCACAGAAACCTTGTAACATCAAGATCTGTATCTTGGATTTCCGCCATATACTAAAAAATATCTTTCGTATTCTCAGATACTTTTGAATATGTTTAACAGGCAACCCAGTGAGCTTCCTCCGGATTCTGTTGATAACGATGGACAAAGTTTTGAGAAACGCCAACATCTGGCTTGTGCACCTTACAGCAACTACTTGATAGATCTACAGCCGAAGCTAAGGTACCTTTGCTGTAGCTTTTTCCTCATCTGATGAAAGCACTCAAGTGTTTCATTACTAAATCATGTTTGACTTACTTCGGTATAAAAACCTTTCTTATGAGTTTTGATATTGAATTCTTTTTTCCCCCCAATTCTTATCGATGTATGCATTTTGGTTAAGTCCAATCAATCGCAGAAGATCTATCTTATATATCTTAATTCCGAATGTTTGAGCTTCTCTAAACCCTTTCACTGAAAAAAACATTTTCAAGATAGTCCTTATACTTATTTAGCTTTGGAATGTTATTTCCATAATCAAAATGTCGTCGACATATAGGATTATGAATACTACATCACTCAACTAGCTTTGCGATATACACATGCTCATCACGGATTTTGAATAAATCCAAACCTTTTGATCTTCTTCATCAAATGTTTATCCTTGACGTGATGCTTCTTTCGAAACCATTAATGGCCCTTTGAAGTTTGCATACACCGTTTCGTAAATTATGGTTCAACACACCCTTAGGATTGTCATATAGATGTCCTCATCTAATGCGGACCCATCAAGAAGGCAGTTTTTAACATCCATTTGCAAATTCATAATCTAGTATGCAAGCTATGGCTCAGAGAATCATAATGCCTCTATGTTGTAATGGAGAAAGGTCTCCTCCTAGTTCAATCCCATAGGTTTGAGTGCAGCCTTTAGCCACTGGAGCTTTATAGAGTGTGTAATTTACCAATCCATGTCAGTCTTCTTTTGTATAGCACTTAACTCCATAAACTACCATTGGAAATTAGGAGGCGGTCTACTAAATCCAGACTTTATTGACTTTCTTGGATTTCATTTCTCATCCATTGCAAACTTGCCATTACAACATTATCAGGGTCAATCATAGCTGTCAGTTATTAGCAGGTTCTCCATGATCCACTACTTCTTCATCTCAACCTCAGTTTAGACAGAGACGGTTTGGGTGCATTTTTAGGCCTTTCGGACCTTCTACGGGATAGGAAATTAATTACGGTGGAGGACCCAGACTTTCTGGCTTAATGGAATCTACGATAGAGTTCAGAAGTAATGTATCTATTTGGATCATCTTCAGATCACAATCTCTCCCACTGATAATTTTTGAGATATGAGATCTCTTTCAGAAAATCTCCATACCTTGCAACAATTACTTTGTTTAAGCGTGGAAAGTAAAAAAATAGTAACCCCATAGTTTACCATTGGGGTATCTACAAAGATACAATTGACAGATCTCTGTTTGAGTTTATCTGCTGAGCACGATTCCATACGGCCGAACAACCCAGACTTTAAATATGACATATTCGGCACTTTGCCATGCACATATTTTCTTATGGTGTCTTATTCAACCTTCTTAGTGGGAACCATTTAAGAATACGCACGCAGGATTCTAAGGCATAATCCCTAAATGGTTAACCGGTCTTAGAGGTTGTAAGATTAAGATAGATCGTACCATATCAGTGTGTACGATTTCTCCTTTCAACTTTACACCCATTTTGTTTGTGGGGTATATGGAGAAGTAATGATTTGAACTATTCGTTCTCACTTAAGATAATCTTTAAACTCTTGGCTTAAATATTAACCATCATCTTTCGGATCAGATGAGTTTAATCTTCTTTCCTAGTTTGAATTCCTACAACAACCAAACAGTTTCTACTTCTGTTTTGAAAACCTTAAATGTTTCAAATACCTCATGTTTATGTTTAAGCAAATAACACATTTCATAACGACTGAAAATCCATCGTAAAGGTTAAGAGAGTAGCTAGCACTCTTTCCTTGACACATGTCTAAGTGGTTCCTAACACATCGTTGAATTAGACAAGTAGATCTGTAGCTTTTCATATGCTTTTAAAGGTTTCTTTGTCATCTTCCCAGAATAACATGTTGCATTTATCAATGATTCCTTTCTTTGATATCTTTCCAAAAGACCTTCACGTTGAAGCTTTTGCTTGGAGTCTTGCCAATATGGGCAAGTCTGTACAGTGCAATGATAAGAAGAATCCATGTCTAACTTTTCTTCCTTATTGTGCTAAAGACAGAAGTATTATTTTGGTGACATTTTTATTCATGTGTCAATTTCAAACACACCATTCACAGAAAGGATAATAGACACTAAAATAGAATACACATTTAAGAAACAGAAATTCCAATTTACTAGCAACAGATATGTTTAACTACCAAGATCCAACAATACATGAAAAATGAAACAACATCCTTCTAACCATAGAAGGTTGCAAAGTAACAATTTGTTTTAATTTCAGTTCTAAACCTGAGGTAAAAAACTAAATCAAACGTTCCTATGGACTTCAACAATGCTTGTGCTCCATTGCCATATGCAGATATTGATCAATAAGCTAGTTTCCTTTCCAGCATTAAATCCCGCAGGTATTACAAAACATGAATACGGCATCCCGTATCATATACCCAAGAATTTAATTTGTGAGTTAGATTGAATAATTCAATTGCAAATAAATTACCTGAACCTGCAGCACTATGCTCAGACTTCTTCTTATTTGCACGCAACTCTTCGAGATAAAGAGGGCAGTTCCTCTTCCAATGCCCAGCGACGTGGCAGTGGTGACAAGCTTGATCATTATTAGGATTTTCCTTTCTCTTCTTTGGATAGGATTTGGTGGAGGAAGGCAAACATTGCTCTGTTCTTCTTGCCTTACCCTTCCCCTTTTTTCTCGCTTGTTTCCTTGCGGTTTTGACTTGTTATCCCTACCTTTCTGTAGTGAGTATACTTGAGGTTAGTAGGGGTGATTGCCTTCAAACCCTTTTCATAGTCAATGAGCAATGCGTGTAAATCACTCACTGTCTTCCCCACGCAATGCATATTGAAGTTTCTTACAAAATCACCGAAATCCTTGTTAAGGGACCTGTTGATTAAGTTAACTGCCATATCATTGTCGTATGGTTTCCCAAGTGTATGTAATTTGGTCCATGTGAGCCCTTGCATTTCCAATACATGTTCACTTACTGATTTAACTGGCGGCCTGTGTGCACTATGTTGAGTATTACCAGATCGTAGATCTCTACAGCAGGAGGTTTCTCAAAAATTTTACGAAGTTCAGCCTGCCATGTTTTGGGGTGGATTAATTTTCAATCGTGCATTTGCTCAAGAGCAGGTGACATTTTTCCAAGCATATACAAGGCAACATCAGAGTGCTTCTTTATTATTCTGCTTTCCATGCTGCCTTTTCTTCTGATTGTTGCAGTCTCAGGGGTTGATCAGGACAAGGATTATACAAATAAATCTTAAGTATCAGTACTCTCAAGACATTTCTTAGAGAAACGATGCCATTCATTGAAATTTGGGACAGTCAATGTTTCTCGTTCAAAGAAGTTTTGAACGCAAGAACTTAAAGCGATTCTTGTCGGATGAGACATTTCTAACAGAAAAAGTTCAAAAAAATCAATTAGTATTTCGATTAATACATTTTTCAGAAATAAAATTATAAACCCAGGTGTATACATATATCCATAGTATTCCTTGAAAACTAGAACCCATATTGACATAAAAACTCATCACATCTGTTGATCGCTAGTGAAGAATGTATTAAACATGGTAATTGTCGACAATTAATTTGACAACATTTTTCAATTTCTAGATATTTATGGGATTACATTGCCAAATCTAGCTTTTGGCTTTGTAACATGTTTCATCCCATCTTATGCCTTGGTTTCTAATCTCACTAAGTAACTCAATTAAGTCATTCTAATCTAAAGAACGGTAACTAATTCATGTGAGATCTACTCAATCATGATTGGTTTCTTTCATTAGATATAGTCAGGTCTCAATTGTCTGTAAATCATAATTTCAAAGTCCTTTAATTATGATGGCATATAGACTTAAGTTTTATAGGGGTATCATTTTTTTTGTTATGTGAATCAAAATTATGTATTGAGAAGCTATGATTAACAACTCCATAGATACATTTTAATAAACAGTTTTTAATAACTTTTTAGTGTGAAGATCAATTAAACATATTGGTTGATGGCATTTCATTTCGATGAACCAATTAAAGAAGTGCCTCCAATTATCGCCCACACCGTACTTTTGCATAAGTCTTTCAACTTAGTGTTTCGGGTGTGTAATTGAGACAAATCAACCTTAAGGTAATTTTTGTACTTTATGAACAGTCGTAGGTAACTCCAATTTGACTACAAGAGCCGCGGAATTTGGTCAGGTGTAGCATAACCTCCTTCTGTTAGTCGGGTTTGACAGCGGAGGTAAAACTTCCACAGTTTGTCATTTTGGATATGTGCCTTTTCATACCTTAAGTGCAATAAAATTACCAATCAACTATTTGATCTTCAAAACAATTCTTAATTTTTATAGGATTTAGTCATATTATTTATTTTGTTTTTTATTTTTTTTTTTGAAAAGTACCCTTTTGTTTACAACAATTCAACATAATTTAAATAAACAAAACAAGTATTAAAATAATAGACTAAATTATAAACACATAATATCTTTTAGATGCTTTATATAAATCTTATAGCCACATGATTCCATTTTATATGATGAACCTGATTAAATTCTAGGTTTTACTTATCTTATAATCACAATCATATATTATAAGTTTCCGAATTTTAGATTTTGTATACTAAATTAAATGGTCTTACAATTCATTGTAAACAAATAAGTTCTTATGATCCATGATAAACATCGATGATTTCCATGATCCATACAATTTAATTAAATGTTTACTTACAATTAATTAACAATCAAGGACCAAGATGTAACCCATATACTATGCATGACAATTTAACCATGTATATAAATTTTAGACTATTAGGTTTTAATATTTAAAATTTCGATCAAAACAAAATTATTTTTCGAATCCACACAAATTTTCAACATAAATCTTGTTTACAAAATTTATGTTCGAAATATCTCACAAAATTTTCAACCGATAAATCATGTTTACAAAATTTATGTTCGAACCACACAAAATTTTCAACCTTAAAAATATGTTTACAAAATTTATGTTCGAACACACAAAAATTTTCCGATTAAAATTAATAAATAAAACCTAAATCATAATAATTGGTAATTATTAAACATATTAAAATTTGGCTCGAGATGCCATGATTGGAATTATACATCATAACAATTTATAATTATAACTCAATAGTATAAATATAGCGGGGGAAGCAATTAGGACAATTAACAGCAAAATTAATTAAAAATACCCACACCACAACAACACCACCCCCCCCCCCTCCCAAGATATAGGGTTACTACATTATGATCTAGCTAGAACAGAATAAGAAACTCCAGAACAATCTAAAGGAGATTGATATCCCCGTCTCTTGTACAACGCAATTACCAGGATTAAACAAGAAACTGCTCGTTAATTAGTAAACTTCGAACAAGAAATTCAATTCGGATAGTATAGCTAATACTATTCAGCCGAATGTCATAGAACAAAGAGAATAGATTTTGTTTGCTTTTTCCCAAGTATATTTTTCCTTAAAAAAACCCTTTGGTATTTATAGGGTAAAATTAGGGTTAGAGTTCTATTAGGATAATGCTTACAACTTGTAAGCTAATCCTACTTACCTACTCTAACTCTAGTAGCCGGCCTCCTCATAGGGAGGACCTAGATCATTCCATTGATCTCCAATTTCTCTTTTAGTCCTTCTTGTTTAGTCGTTAGTCATTTCCATTAAACACTTAACGATCATTAACTATTTACGTGTAAAATCAATAAATAAATTATATTTATTAATCGTTAACTTGTAGTGAGTGCAATCCCGTGATCTTGAGTTCGATCCTAACACACAACTATTATTTTTACGTCTTCATTTAACCTAAATAATCTATGTTGTGTTGTGCTGTGCTTTTTTTGTCTGCATATCTATAATGTGTGTAATTGTTTATTCTTGTTGTTTGTCTTGTTTTTCATGATTTTTCTATGGTAGTTTTTTAGCAATGGTTATGCGTCTAATGCATCTAGTCTCAGTGCATAGGCAAACACTATGTGGTAGCAACAAAAGATTTCATTAGATGATTTTACGAATATAATGACCAAAGACTGGAGGTTATGTTTAAAAAAAACCAAATGCCATTTTTGGTACTGAAAGACCCAGGAAATGGGCTATATTAAAATAAAGCTTATACTAGTGTCCTTTCTTGGACAAAGTACATCTGTTCTTTGGTTTTGTCTCTTAAATTTTTGCTTAATTCAGATGCCAATTCAACTTGTGCATTAACACCTGAGTCACCCTCTAGTTACATGGTTCCGTGTAAACAAGTCATTTAATCCTCAAATGAAGAAGCGGAAAGTTTTGAGCATTTCTGTTTCAATAAAGCTATTTGCTAATATACATAAGCAGGGTTCGTATCTACTTATAAAGTTCATGATGGAATAAGACCTTACAGAAAAAAACAATTGATAGTGTGTGTCGAACTCAAGGATAGACTCCTTTTATAGAGATTGGAGTCCAGAGGAACCAAGTGTTTAGCCTAAGAATGATAGTCTCAGAAATATTTTGATATATAGCATTTTCCAGGTGACAGTATTTTATAGTACAACATAATAACGAGAAAACCCTCGATTTATTTCCAAAAAAAACTTGCAAATATCAATAGCTTTATGATGTTTAACGGAGTGTCAAGATACGTGGACAGAAACCATAGAGGTTAAAACTTTTCCAAAAAAAACTTTAATATACTTCAGAAATTACAAGGGTAATTAATATTTCTCAAAGGTATAACTGAATCAGTTTGGACTCAAATCAATCTATATGGACCACAACAAAAGTATTGTACCATATTTAATCGAAAAGTAATATTGCACTATAAGATGGTGATTTCAAGTGAAGGATCTTTGCCTGTTGATAAAACAATTGCAGGGGACTCCAAAATTAGAGAACGAAGCTGTTGATGGTAACTGTCTAAAACACTGCCATCTGAATTTTGTTTGCCTTCTCTGACTCTTCTTTTGGAGAGGTCATCATTGTACAGCTTTAGAGCATCTGTTGTGGATAGATTATTCATAGATTCATATAAATTATGAAACTTGGTTTTAGTTTCTTGTGACTCAATGATCTTCTCTCTTAATTCGCCAGGAAGACAATTCAGAGCTCTATAACAAAGTAAACAAAGACCATTGCAGAAACCAAGAATTAAAATTTATAAATAATAGAAAAGTATCTGTACTACTCTGGAGTCTGGCCAATAATAAGATCCCATATTTCACTTATCAGTGAAGGTGACAGGTTCTAATTTATATCGTTTACTTATGTGTGCTGTCTTTTATCTCAAACAGGTAAGTCGGTAAATTTAGCTAGAATGGGTAACGCTGTAACGGGTAAAACACATAAAGATGTTTAAAGTGTCAAAACTCTATTTTTTTATTCCTAAAGAAGTTAATTTAAAGCTTTGGATTATTACGTAACATATTATTTTTATTAAAAAGTGACGCATGTATTATGTGTTCAAGAAAGTAATAATTAGACGAACAAATCTTAACAGGTCCTTCCAACCCGGCTGTTTTAACCCCAACTCGCTTGTTTCAACTCAAACCATTTGACTCGATACCCAACTCGGCTTACCCCCACCCCTTTTGTTGCAACCTCTACCTTTAACTTTTGAGATCAGGAGTTTAATTCTATCGTTGGTTACTTAGTACCATGGGTTATGAAGGACAAACCACTACCATACTGTGTACAAATGTGATCTTTTAGCTTAGAAAGTAGTGGTTTAAGTTCCTACTTCACGAAAGCGCACAAATTATCAACTGAGGCAACGGATACCATATATTTGAATAAAAAACGGAAGTAACATACCCAGTAACACCTCTAACGAGACCCCAATCGTATCCAACAACTACAGATTCCTTAAAGCCAACATTGAAACCTTCTTGTGCTGAAGCTTCTTTTCCTGCTATAAGGCCATCCCGATATCCTATCTATCAAAATTAGAACATTTAGCAAAAAAGTGATATGCCAGTGTATATGCTGGAAATTGTATATGCTCTGAGTATACCGAATGGAATTGTTTTTTTCTTCTTTGCCATTCCCGGTCTAGGTCAGACGATGGATTAAGTTCCCCATCTGAACCATTCCATGATAATTCATCTTCACACCATTCGTCGTCCTTACCATCTGAAATGAAACAGCAGATCAGGAATGCTGTAATACAAGCATTAAGAAGAAAACCTACTCGAGTCATGAACAAGGAACCTAGCAAGTTTTGTATCTAAGAAAAGTTTATCTAACTTCACAATTTGATCATATTCCCATCACTTATAGAGGACAGTTTGCAAACAAAACAAAACCAGTTAAGCTAAAATACAGGCAGACCAAACAACCTTAGTTAATATTCGTTCTGATGATTCAATATTTTTCATTTTGTAGGTCCCATTCATAAAGTTGTCTCTATTTAGCACATAATGGCCATGACGTGTTGTGTAAATGACCGCACAAGCCAAAAAATTAGCCGTGACCTGTGTCATTGTCTCTGGGTGAGAATAATTATAGATCCAGAAGTTTGCATCTAATGATGATTTTTTGAAACAGCAACACAAAAGTCTCAGTTTATTACTTTTAGTTAAACACTATGTTTACCATAAACGAGTAAATGGATGAGGATGAGATAGCTAGTAAGGTTTGAACCCATGACATACTGTGAGGAGATCAGGGTGTTTGACCACTTGGCCACCTTGGTGGTGGTTTATGTTTTACTTATAACCTAAAATGGTTAATATCTAAGATTACAATCAACAAAGGTTTTAACACTTCACTGATCATAAGGCAAGTGGATTCTTAGTCTTTCGGTAAAAAAAACTATATACATACTAGCTTGCAAAATATGATAATAAAAATGGATAAAAGCGTAGAATGATTACTACGAGTAAGTCTTCAGGACAACCAGTTTTCTAGTTTCAACTGAGATAGAGTGCTGATTATATTAGAACTCCATAAAGTGTGAAAGGGTTTTTAAACCAGGTATCTTAATTTTGTTTTCTTTCACTCAGTAAAAAAGTGTGCACTAATCCCCCTATTCGCCTGATTCTATACTATCATCATACAAAATGAGCTACTTGTCAATATATGAACTACATCACTATACATTAGAAAAAGGAATGGGCCAACTCCTTTAGATTAATCAAGTTAACGGGTATCTCACCTCACCCAAACCGCACCCAAGTTCTTACCTATATATTAGTAAGCAACTAAGCACCTAGTGCCTATCTGACAACAGTCAAGCCAGATTTCACAGTTTGCACACAATGGGAAACAAACAAACACATACCAATAAACATACATTCATCACTATCTTATCGTTTGTGTAAGAATAGAAGATGTCCTTTCTGCAAGCCAGCTATAGGAGGGCTGTTGTTAATATCATACCATGTGCTTTTATGGTTGTACAGAATTCATAGTTTCATACTTGGTAAGGGATTTAATCTGATACAAGCATATTATATGACCCTCTATATTTTAACACCACGTCATCAACTACAGGTACTCAAGATAAAATGTAAGATATGATAGATAGGTAGGAATTAACCAACAATCTTTTCCAAATAACTAAAAGATACAATGAGCAAGCAATCAGAACAACCGGAGAAGATGTTTGAAAGAAACTTTGTGTCTTCAAAACTTTGGCAAAGCAAACAAGTCACTGAATTCACGATTTGAATGGTCTTCAGATTAAGACCTCAGTAGTTTATGTTGGATACTATGTGGATATTTATCAACTAATTTCAGCATAGTAGTGGAGCATTGATGGACACTGACAGTAAGAAGCAGTTTAAAACCCCTAGGGTGCTGGCTTAAACTTAGCTTATAGACACTAGCAGAGATCAATTCCATACACTATCCATTGAAAAAAAAAACATAAAATTCACACTTGTTAAAAAACACTGGTAGAATTTAATAAACTCTAAAAAAAATAACAGAACTGGAACAGAGGTCTTAAGTTGTAGAAGTGATACTTATTACTATATAATTCCTGTGAAACACAATGAAAGAATATATGAAATAAATTTGGATGAAATGATTCAACAGACACGTCTTTTGAGTTGTATTGCTTTCTAACGATGCCGTCACCGCTCACCAACTACTAGGTCATCTTTTCACTTCCTATCAAATTATTTTTATATCATTATCTTTTAGGTTGTTTGATATTGTGTTTTGAAATAATCAGCAAACAGAAATTCCAAACTAACTAATTGGTGTTGCAATTCAAAAATAAGTAAATAAGCAGTTTTAGAGGTTTCTGCTTATTTTTGGTGTGTTTTTATTTATTTATTTATTATAATTATCATTAAATAGGATTTACTTTAGGTGGAAGGCAAACTCCGCGCCTCTAGCATTTTTTGGATTGCAAAACTATTTTTTTTTTAAAACAACATTCGTGTATCTAGGTGTCATAACATTATAGGAAACATGCAGTCTAGGAATTTGTGGTTGGAATTGCTTATGCTGTAATAAGACCTGACTCTAGAAAACAATAATTCGTTAGGAGATTCAATCTAATCCATTATTATTACGGGTTTCACCTTGTATAAGCACTCCCAGTCCCAACCAGATGCAGTTTTATGCAAACACTATAAACCGGAAAAATGTCAAGGAAGATTGGGTGTCTGCAGAATAAGACTTACAGTTTTAGGTAATGAAGCATGGGAATGTTTTGCTCTATTAATAAATAGAGTAATAAGAAAGCCAAAGTCAAGGAATCTTATTACTAATTTACACCTTAGTTTTTATTTATTTATTTTGGGTAGAAACAAATTGTCAATTTGGTATTTTGTACGGTTTAATAACTGTTGTTTACTATGTTAAATAGGCGAAGAAGCCGATCTGGTACGCCTCGTCGCCGGAGAAGTCGGTCACCAGTTTCTAGACACAAGAAAAGTCGGTCACCAATACCTCGGCGTCACAGGAGGCGAAGAAGCAGGACTTCTTCACCTAGTCCTGTGGAGTCCCCGACTCCGAGTGTTACATCCACTGAGCGCAAAACTGCACTTGCAAAAGCAAAAAAGGAAGAAGAAAAGAAAAGGTACATCAAACGTTTATTTCTTGTCTACGATTGTCTTTTTCTTACTCCATACTTGATGTTTAATTTTTTAAAAAGCTGAAAAGTAATGAGGGTGACTCGATTATTCATGCATAGGCGGCATGCCTAACAGTACAAATGGTATAGTGTTCCTTGGTTTAATGAATCAAGGTATAGTTTTGGAAATCTTAATTGTATGAGGTCAAGTACTGACCTATCCACCTTTGTGTCATCGCTGTTATTTACATAATTTTAAGGGTCTTAATTGTGTGCCTTCACTGTGTAAGATCATGCATTCTGGTTGCTATTATATTTATCTAAATAAATTCCATGTTCAACTTGTAAGCAGTTAGTTTAAAAAAAATTAAAAAAATTGTAAGCAGAATGATGACATTCACAGTTGTTGGAATTGTTAGATTCGACACACTAGATAGTTTCGGAAGAAATTTGGTCATGTAAGGGTATTAGTTCTATTTCTATTTGCGATCAAAATACTGTTTCTACGGATTAGGTTTTAGTTTGATTGACGCTTTATATTTTTAAGTGTCCGGTGGAGTAAAATATGCGAAGTTGGTACAAGCATAGCTGAAAAACTTTAATTTTGGAGAATTGGAGCTTCACTGTCCACTAAATCACGATATCTAGTAATTGAGCATTACAATTAGCAGTTTATCAACTTATCAGTTGAATTGACTCGTGCCTTGGTTATTCTTTGAGATGGTTTTGGAGTCTGCTTCATGTCAGCTTCATTTTGGTGGTAGTTGACTAGATGTTTCAAATATACTGTGCGTACTTATATTGAATTATTCGACATGTGTTGAAGTGTATAGCTATTCCATTTTTATAATAAGTAGATAATTTTTTGGTGGGGATCCTTTCTTTTTTTTCAAGCCTCAGCAAGGCACGTATATATATGGAATCTTCCATGTAGAGATAACATAACTTAATTTGTCAACCATGTTATTAGTAGCAAGTTAATGGGAATTTATCTAGCATGAGTTAAGTATGTGAGAGATGTGTGATTATCTATATAGGCTTAATCGTATAATTGTTGAGCTTTTAAAATTTTATTTATACCCTTATGTCCCTGTGGAGATGAAGGTGTAAACATCGGAAACCTTTAAATTAGTGGATTTGAATATCTGTTGGAGCATTACTCATTCATTATTTTCTACGTATATGAGGTCAAGGGAAGACCTTTGCAACTCCGTCTCATGCCTTTTTATTTTTGTGCAGTGAAGCTGTATACTTTTATTTTTGCTGTGTAGTGACATCTAACGTCATAGGGAATCTATGTACCGTAATTTGCAAGGATAAAGTTCAAAGTCTATTTCATTCATGATGTAAGATAGAGTTAGTTCAAAGTCCATTTCAGCTAAGTTTAACAGTATGTATATGGAACTCCCTCTCAGAAATAACATGACTTAAATTTGTCATCTGTATGAAGTAGGCCGGTTTAGTTGTTCCTTTTATAATTTTCATGACCCCATGCATGTTAACGTCTTCATCAACACGCCAATACGGATAGCGTCATTTTACGTCTTCCTATTCAATGTCATTCTCTTCAAATGTACTCCAGCCCTTTTAACGATTCCTTTTGCTATCAAGGAATAAATCAGGAATCTCTATGAATCTATTTGTTATGTGCCACTATTATCTAGCTGTTATGTATATCACACTATTTATCTATTTAAAATTGCGTTTCGTTTATTCTCGTACATTTAAAACTATAGTGTTTAACACAGTTTTTAGCAAATAAGTGATGTGGTACACTGGTATGGAATGAAATTGATGACGGAAAACACTCACTGATAAGCAACAAACGTTGATTATGAAGTTTACATATAAAAAGGGGTAGACTTTCAGATTGTTGTTACACCTTTCTTAGGAACTTTACAAGAACGTAAATAAATATCGTTATCGAAGTATACTTTCTTTGATTCCTGACTACCGGTATACTTTCAAGGCTTGAACAGGAAATAGAGCTCAAAAGACTAGAAGAGGAGACTGCAAGGAGAATAGAAGAAGCGATAAGGGTGAAAGTTGAGGAGAAGTTGGGGTCAGATGAAGTCGAACAAGAAATAGAGAGTTGAGAGTAGAAGAAGGCCACAAGAAACTCTTTGAGGACGTTGAGGCTCAACTGGAACGAGAAAAGCAAGCAGCTCTTACTGAAGCAAGGCAGAAAGAGGTAACCATCCTTTTCGTATATTATAACAGAGGTGGCAAGATGGCAGGTCGGGCTATTTGGGTTAAGTACTGAAAAGGGTTTGCTGAAATGGGTCATTCTAGCATGGATGAAAAAGGTTGAATTGGGTTGGGTTGACCCGCAAGAAGTTCTATGTTCTTTATTAGTATGTTATAAATAAATAATTAATGCATTAGTTATAAATTTCAGAAAACGATATTATTACAAATCTATATTTTTAAATCAAAACAATTTGGGAGAATGTATAACTGAAAAAAGACTTTGTGCGACATCACTCGTTTCCCTTTTAGCTAAGTTTTGATTTGACCTGATTGAGGTAAAATTAAAAGTTACTTTGTTCCCCTTAGTTCTCGCATAGTAGACCAATTTCAAGTGATGATTACTAGTTGAAAGCCTCGGTCATTACTCGCCAAAATCTGATCGAGCAATTACTGCATTTGGATTCAGACTACTAATCATAAAGTTATGTTATTCAGGAGCAAGCTAGAAGAGAGAGAGAAGAGCTTGACAAGATGTTGGAAGAGAATCGCAGGCAGGTAGAAGAGGCTCAGAGAAGAGAAGCTCTTGAGCTTCAACGAATAGAGGAGGAACGATACAGGGAACTTGAACTAATTCAAAGACAAAAGGAAGAGGCTGCTAGAAGAAAGAAACTTGAAGATGAAGAAGAACTTATCAAGCTATCAAGTAAAGTCAAATCTCGATAGATCACCACTAAAGTCAAACCAAGCACCTATATGCCCAACCAACAATTTAATCAAGGTGGTGATGCGTTTTATACTTTTATATATTTGTATAAGTTCTAAATTTTGTAGTCCTTAATTATAGAATCTGATATGTTTCTGTTCCTTGTTTTGGGTAGATTAGAAAGGGGTTGGTTTCTGTGGTTTTAAGTTGGTGTAACGCTCTGTACTGAACCAATGGGCTAATATAAGTTGAACGCCTTTTAAAGATCGGAAACCAAGCCTAGTAGTTTTATAAGCTAGTCTAGACTTCTTTTGGCTATTTTGCATCTTAGAATTGACACGCATCCTTTTGTGTAACCGATCAGTGCAAGCTTAGGTCAAAAGAAGTAATCTTTTAACGGGTGGTAAAAATGATTGGTTTTGTAAACAAAAGAAGAGTCACTGAATTCACGATTTGAATGGTCTTCAGATTAAGACCTCAGTAGTTTATGTTGGATACTATGTGGATATTTATCAACTAATTTCATCATACTGGTGGAGCATTGATGGACACTGACAGTAAGAAGCAGTTTAAAACCCCTAGGGTGCTGGCTTAAACATAGCTTATAGAACATAAAATTCACTTGTTAAAAAACATAAAATTCTGTGAAACACAATGAAAGAATATATGAAACAAATTTGGATGAAATGATTCAACAGACACGTCTTGATTGAGTTGTATTGCTTTCTAACAATCTAACGGTCATCTAACTTTAACGTGATGCATGAAATATGTAACTAGTAGTATAAAGTTAAAGGGAAGTGAGAAGCTGAGGTTTATACCTAGTGATCGGGGTTCCTTAACATGAGCATTTGATGTTTGACCCAATTCCGCTTTTGGTTCCCCAATATGTGAGTACAGCTCGTCAGCAATACGTGTCTCCATCTGCATACAAGGAAATTGTTACGACGGTTATTTTTATGTTTGATTTCCATCCAAAACTGCTTATGACAATAAAGTAAGGAGCTAGTTTTGTTATTTGAGATAGAAACAAAGACATATTTCGGAGTATTGTTGCATATTCTAATCTAAGCGAAGCTACACACTAATAATTCCAAACACCCTCTAAGAAGTAGAAGCTGCCAGCACTAGTTTAATTGAATAGAAGTAAATCATAAATTAACATCCTGAATACCACCAGTTAATGAAAGTAGTACTTGTTGTAACAAATATATCAGAAACATGAGTTTTGATTTTGACATGGTATAAAGAGACAAGTTCCTTGATTTTATTCAACTGGCTAATGTGTTATGAGGTAATATCGGGGATAATCATAATTACAGTACCTTGTTTGTTTGTTTGTTGATGTTGATATACAGAAGAAGAAGAAGCAGGTCTGAATAATGAATTGTATATCTATTGTTGACGGTGCATCACACATTAGCCGATAACAACCATTAGATTCAAGTGTTATTCAATCACAACCATTATAATTTCCCAATTAAAAGCTAAGAGTTCGTTAGTATTGATTAGGCCGGTGTTTTAAAACCGGGTTGATCAGGCCCGTTGAATCGGTTGAACCGTGGACGGGACGGGTGATCGGATGCCGATTTTGACCGAAAAACCCGATTAAACCCGGTTAAACCGGTTGAATCGTGACCCGGTGACTCGACCGGGTTAATTTAAAAACCGTTTTAGTACCTCCGTCCCATAATAAGTGTCCAGTTTGATTTTTTTGAGTCTTTCTTATTCAACTTTGACTATGAATATTTTTATTTGTGTTATATAAATCTTAATGAAAAATATTTTTATTATTTTACACTAAGTTCTTTAATTAACTCACTTTTGCTTCAATACTCGACTTCCGATTCGAGTCAAAGGTTCAATCGGTTGAACCACTGAGTCAAACTAGTTTTATATATGTGTATAATTTTTTTTAATATATTTAATATGTGGTGTTAGTCTTACGTTCAATTGAAGCGATAAAAAATATTAAATCATTACTAATTGGCTTTAGTTTTTAGGTTCTATGTATACAAAATTATTGCAAAGATTTGAAAAAACAATTAATTTATGATTCCAAGTTGTAATGACTATAATAAAACAATTTAAGTTGGTGTTTTAAGTTAGTTTTAACTCTATTATAACTAACATTACTAATCATCACTTGAATTTGTCAATTAAACTTAAAAAGGATTCCGGGAAAAAAAAGTTTCTGATAGATTTTTAAAAAAGAAGTCATGACCCGGTCGGATTTATCAAATCGGATCAACGAAAAACGGCGGTTCAATCCTGTTCTCAAACAAGCAAAAACCCGATCACATTCGGCCCGGTCTCCGAGCTGGTTCACAGGTCAACCGGCCGGGTTAACCTGGGTTTTAAAACATTGTTTCCGGTTGATTTCAATATTAATAGAAATATTACTATTCTGTTGTCATTCTCTTATACAACCTTATTTTCATCTTCTTATGCATGGCGTCTAACTGACGAAACGAAGACAATGAAAAGTGTAGCTTGAAATTTTTTTATTATCCAGCCTTTTACAATTTTACTCTGAGTCAAGTCGTCAAGGGAAAATGTATCTATTTATAAGTGCATAAAAAATGTGTGGTTGTCGCTATCTTTCATTATCCTCATTTTAATTTTATTACTCATTTAATCATAACTTCACAATTTATATAACGAGGGTATCTGCCCGCGCTACGCTGCGGGGTGATTACTAATAGTGATAGATAAAATAAGCTGGTCATTGTTGATATGATTTTTTGTAACATGGTGCACTTATGGTGGTTGCCACATGCAGAACAAAATACATATTCGTCGTCCATACTTGCATAAAGTTATGTTTACATAGAGGACCTAGTATTGTGGTTAAGTTGTTCGATAGTTTTAGCAGAACGTGATTGATAAGTTTTCTGGTTGGATCAAAAGGCTGAGCTTTTTTCTTCATTTGTAGTCTTCTGTTGTAGTTTGAATAGTTTCAGCTGGACATCGTCAAAAGGTAAGTTGTTTTGCTTCCTGTTATAAAAGAAAAGAAGACATGTATTAGATTGATATGAAGACATGTATTAGATTCATATGTATATGCTGTGTGAAGTAAAAGAAATGAAAGTGTTGACTCAGTGGTCTTTCACATTGTACAGTTCAGTTGGTGCCTCTTATTAATTTTTTTTAGCCACGACGTATGTAAGACATTTAAAACATAAATTCGGAATTCTTGCAACAATCTAACGATAGAAAAAAAACTGGTGTTCCATAAAATTGTTGTATACCAGAAAGTATAATAATTGAATAGCAAACCAACTTTTGTTACAATCTTAGCACAAATACTCAAAATGATCAAACAAATTCAAAACATAAGCATCCTCCATATAATAGGTGATCTAGGAATTGAACCACCTGCTTCGATTCATTAGTTATTTAGCGGCAACATAAGAGTAGTTCCATACCAACGGGAAGCTGGAGAATCTCCACTCTTGGGTCAAGAACCAAAGCTTTGTTAAGTTCCAACACGAAGTGCAAAAATATTCCATATCATATATATCTTGAGACATCCCTATCTGGTAGGTTGGACAACAAATTGATAGCATTTACATCTTGTAACTTGTATCTGTCTCCGCTGCAAAAATTAAAGGAGGTATGTTATCCAAACAACTCCAAAAATCTGGAAAATAAGAGCAGGCAAAACAACTATATTATTCAATTAGGGACACACCTGCAAGTCCGACTCCTGAAATGGTGAGGTTGTTTCCGAGTACAATAGAGTTACTAATTCCGATCGTGTACTTCCAACTCCTATAAAAATCAAGCCAGAAACATACTTACAATATGATAGAATAAGCCAAATGGCACCATCATCCTCTTCAACTACCGTCGGCCCAATGATTACCATTGTATTCCTCCTCCTCGTCCTCTTCTTCCTCATCCCACTCGTAGCCCCTGAAGATGATATCGACCCAGATTTGAAAACCAAGATACCTAAATCTGATAAAGATATTTCTGAGTTTGCTTTAAATTTAGAATACTTGGAAGCTGAGATCTTTTTGTATGGGTCACTTGGTAAGGGTTTAGACCACATACGACCAAATCTTACAGGTGGTGGACCATGACCCATCGGTGCAAGGATAGCTAAGCTTATTCCTTTTGTTAGAAATATAATCATCCAATTTGGTTTCCAAGAAGTTAGTCACAACAGGTCTTTCAGGTTCTAGGTGCATAAAAGTTTTACCTCCTCCAAAGCATAGATGATAGTCGGGCCTTCCACTGTGAGAATGCCCTTTTAGGTGTCCCCCATACCAAAATGCAGCCCCACAATGCCGTCATTGCTGGTCACAGTCTCTTAAATCATCGTAGGCCGGTGAGGATCCTATCCACAATGTTTTGTAACATATGAGTAGGTTACAACAGAAGCTGATGCATGTGGCAATGAAACTGAAAGAGCAACTAATGAAAATAATAATAAGATACATAAAAGTCGTTTACCTCTTGCATGACCAGAACTGCTACCTTCTGTATCAACCCGTGCAACTCTGGGTGGTAGTCGAGATGGACAGCGTACAAGAATACTTCTAGTTGATGCGACGGGCGTGTGAATCCTTTTTGAAGTATCTATTTCATCTGATGGTCTTCTTATTTCAGTTGTCGGACGCGTTCGTTTACGTTGGTTTAAAACCGAAGTATTAGCACGGTTGGAGTCTGGGGACAAACAGGATGGAAACCGGAAGAAAATGAGCATCGAGTGGGAACATAAATGTTGTTGACGCTGTCTGAACAAACAGTCCATTTGCAGCCTCATTATGTAAACAGTGAGTGTTGTTGACGCTGTTAGTATGAACGCCTGCCAAAGTGTCAGTAGAAAACCTTGGTATGACGCTCCGCGCACACAGTTCCATGTATTTTTTAAAAGCATCAGAATCAATAATTTGTTTGGTCTGTGCTAAATCTGCTGAACACCATGCTCTCACATTCCTTGCACAAAGTTGAGAGTATGCTTCGAACAGATCATAATCTTCATTTGTTGCAACCTTACGTTTCGCGGAATCCGGATCACTTCTCTGAACATCAAATGCTGTTCCTGAAAGGTAACACATCCACATATAGAATTAAGCTTCGATTTAAATCAGTAAACCTTAACTTAGTTGGCAAATGTACCGTTTGAATTACCTCTTAAAGCTGTGACACATTGGGGTCGAGCACACCATTCACAAAGTTCATAATAGTTTTGGAAAACATCCGAATGAGTATGTAAATGTGGCACCATGTTTGAATTACTTGGCTGAGACTGCAGCTGAGAATCACAGAAACCTGATGGTTGAAATAGAGCTGCCAAAAAAACAAATTTGTAAATAAATTACGGAAACAACAGGATCAACATAAAGAATCAGGAATGTGGTTACAGTTACCTTGTGAAGTAGAGCTTTCACCATATACATCTAAGTATTGAAAAGCGGCCAGTAGAAGTATCCATTGCATTATGAGCTGATGAAATGTTACAGGTGCGGTGACAATCGGCTGGTACATCGCTAAAAACCGGCGGTGTTGTGACATTTTGTCTCTCAAAAGGCACATTTGATTGTTGGTTTTCACATCGATTAGGGCCACTAATTCTAGGTTCAACCACTTGTTTTCCCCGCATACTTAAATACATAGACAGAACCACGAACGACCGCAAGAGAAGGATAAAAAACATCTTTAAAAGCAAATATATTTGAAACAAAACGACGTGTAACAAAAAAGCGTTTTGAAATGTAGTTTATCAAACAATACCCGAAAAAAAAATAGAGGCCATCTAGAAGTGAATAAAACAGAAACATTTAGTAAAGTTCAAAATTTTCTATAGGCTACTTGAGTTTGAGGGTACTATACAGAAACTTACATAGTTAGTTCCTAACATCAGACAAAGGTGTTGTCCCGTCTGATGCAATTAACAGCACCTTCTTCCCGTATTCCTCAGCATCATCTCCTTTTCCTCTTCTGAGCTTCCTGTAAAATGAATTCTACGCTTAAAATTAAAAGGCAGGAATGTAACATAATCAGATATGAAAAGAAAAATAACAAAAGTCATTACCCTAGTTAGTATAATGAACCAATAAAAGAGCTCTTCCATTTAAACTCAAAATGTTATAAAATCATTAACCGTGAAGACGACGTATACACTTCAACAAAAAGCACACACCAAACACATACAGATCACTACCGAGCCTGTGTGTAGGATCCCATTAACACTTCACTTTATATATCATACACGAATCGAATCAAAAAAGAAGATGAGAGATTTCTAGAGAGAGAAACTAGTGAGAGAATAGAGAGAAAAGAAAGAAAAAGTAAAAGTTATATTATGAAATCTCTAACCTTTTCACAAGAAGAAAAGGTTTATATACCCCGTCACATTAAACGACGTTCAGGATAATTGACTAGGACCCGGGCTCGGGTTTTGCTTGGGATTAAACCCGAAACATATACAATATTATATTAACTATCGAGCCCGATTCTCGATACTTTCCTATTACAACGTTAACTAATTGATTGACCGAGACTTAAATACATAATGAACGAACTTCATGTTCGACTCAATATTTTGAGGCTAACAATCTCCCCCGAAGTGAGTTCATTGATGACACTCTTTCATTAGATCAATGAGATTGCTTTTGTCGTTAAGCTCATGTGGTCTTGGTCCTTCTCTTTGTTCTTTGTTGTAGGTTTGTTCCATGCTTTGTGATCTTGACTTTGAGCCTTTGACATTGTCTTTAACGTCTATGTCATCTTGCGATCTTGTGTCTTTTACCAACATTCTCATATTATGCCTAATCTTGAAAGCTTCAAATCAGAGTTTGCGGAAGTCTTTGTCTTTAAATCTTGAGCT
>BQNB010060866.1:4781-36745 GCA_026074375.1 Tanacetum coccineum
GAAATGACAGCAACAATAAAGTCGATCATGAATCGTAACATGATGTCATTGGCTAGCATTTGAAATCAAATAACAAAAAATAAACTGGCGGCGGATCCCAGAGATCTTACTGTGGGTTATGGGATTCGATTTCGTCTAATAATTATACACATCTATCCATGCTTTTCGATTTGTCGCTTGAGACCAAAAAAAGCCAAGAGAAAAATAAAGATGCCTATCAATCATTTTCAAGCCATGTCTACGATGTAGCCATAATTTATTGTTTAGATTCAATTATTAGCAGATCGTTAAAGTAAACAAGAGATGATCCCAAATTATTAGCAGATTCAATTATAAAGATGCCTATCAATCATTTTCAAGCCATGTCTACGATGTAACCATAATTATTGTTTAGATTCAATTATTAGCAGATCATTAAGATAAACAAGACTGAGAAGATGATCCGAAATTATTAGCAGATTCAATTATAAAGACGCATATCAATCATTTTCAAGCCACGAGGCTTGTCGACATCCGTGCGTTGCACCGGGCTTAGTCTGTGGGCAAAATTGAATTGTTAAGCTACTTTCTTCATTTGAGCACTGTATAACAACTGATGCACATAATTATTATAAAACGCTTTAACTTTGAACAAACTTATTTGTTGAGGGTATTATTAGTTTTGGTTATTTCAGCATCTGACCATAGAAACGGTTTGCTTACCAATTGAACAAACTGACCATAGAAACGGTTTGCTTACCAATTGAACAAACTGACCGTCATGTCTCTTGTCCGTTAAGTTCAACTAGACGGGTACCCGCGCAATGCGGCGGCGGGTACCCGGTAACTAAATTTTATGGCAAGAAAATGTTATTCATTGTTATTCATTTATACGTTTTTTTTCTAACAATAAAATTACGAAAGAATGACAAATTTTAATTAAAATAACTTTAAGTAATACGGAGTTCCAATCTACACATTTTTATACCCAAATAATAATATACATAAAATTCAAACGAAAGAAAGGAACATAAGTAACATCTTTCAAACATAAGTTAAAATAGACGTCATTACAAAAAGAACATGATTGGCTCGAACAAAACTATAGTTTTCAAACTTTTGGATAATCGTACGAAGTCACTTACATCTATTTGGAAAAGTCTCAATGAAAACACACGACCCGCGAGACTTCGGCCCTCGTAAAATTGTAGTACACGTTGTGGCACAATCAATGCGATTATGCGGCGGGTACCCGGTAACTAAATTTTATGACAAGAAAATGTTATTCATTGTTATTCATTTATACGTTTTTTTTCTAACAATAAAATTACGAAAGAATGACAAATTTTAATTAAAATAACTTTAAGTAATACGGAGTTCCAATCTACACATTTTTATACCCAAATAATAATATACATAAAATTCAAACGAAAGAAAAGAACATAAGTAACATCTTTCAAACATAAGTTAAAATAGACGTCATTACAAAAAGAACATGATTGGCTCGAACAAAACTATAGTTTTCAAACCTTTGGATAATCGTACGGGTCACTTACATCTATTTGGAAAAGTCTCAATGAAAACACACGATCCGCGAGACTTCGGCCCTCGTAAAATTGTAGTACATGTTGTGGCACAATCAATGCGATTATGTTTCTCTATAATACAAAGTGGTATTTGCCAAATAAATCTTAGAAACCAATTTATATCTTGAAATGGGCTAAATGTTTTATAAAGTAGTAGAGATTTGGAAGGAGGGAGGTGATTTTAAATCGGTTGTTACAGTTTAAAAAACTAAATTAATATTAAAAGTATGTTACAATTTATAGTTTAAATAAGTTGTTACAATTCATATGGTTTAAATGAGCTCCATTAATATTGTGGGTTGTTACAAATAAATACTAATTAAAATTAAAATAGGCAATAACAATGCAAATAATTTCATATCCACTCTTATTTAAACTCACGGCCATCAACACCACCACCACAAACCGAAATATCTGACACAACCATCATCTGAATATGCGAATTTAACTGGTGTGGTTATTTGGTGCTAAATGCTTTATAATGTAGTAAAGATTTCAAATACATTCTTCTTTATTAAAAGAACAAAACTTATCACACTATACTTTGGAAGAAAAGACATCTATATAATATTTGTTTATGTCATGACCATAATGTCTTGGAGACATCTATATCTTCTTTTCCTTGCTCCCATCAACATCACCATCGTCTTTTACTCATCCCATACAAAATATCAGTGAGTTATAACAAACATGTTAACAAAAGATTAGCAAATAACTTACCAAAAAGTTTTGTA
Source organism: Tanacetum coccineum (assembly GCA_026074375.1). Lineage (NCBI taxonomy): Eukaryota > Viridiplantae > Streptophyta > Magnoliopsida > Asterales > Asteraceae > Tanacetum > Tanacetum coccineum. Next base: position 7,081 of record BQNB010060866.1, read on the forward strand.
GAAGTCAATCAATCATCATTCTTCAATCATCATCCTTCAATTTTCATTTACTGTTTTGTTCATCTTCTTAGGTCTGTAAAAATTAAAAAATCAAATAAGATATATTAAAAAATAATAGAGTGAAAGATTTTGATGTCTCTTACATAAAATATATGTGAAGATCAACAAATCGTCATATTCACATCTTCTTTCATTTTAATCATCCAGACATCTTCATTCTAACATATCATAACCACATCATAAATAAATGAGATTATAAACTGCTAAAAATTAAACAAAAATCACCATGAACTAAAAAACGGACCTTGTGGTCGAAGGAGGTCGCTGAATCTTGAGGAGCTGCTACGGCTTGCCGGAGTGTAAGTAGAGGAGAAGATAAAACACAAGAAAGAGAGACAATAAAAGAGCTTGTTAAGTGAGAGAGAAAGAGTTAAAAAAATGACTCTGATTAAAGTTGTTTATATAGTGAAAAAAATGTAGCTTAGAAATAGTAAAACAATAGTTACATTTGCTTTCATAAATGTTATTAAAATAAAAATGGGCATTAAATGGGTTGTTGTGAATATTGGGTTGTTACATCTCAATGTAATAACTTTTATTTATGTGTGTGATGTATTGATTTTAAAGGTTGTTACAAATTTTTGAAAGGGTGTATTAATATTAATATTAAAGAGATGTTATAAGTCTTTGAAATGGTGCTTTCCATTATAAGAAATGTTTTGGTCACTTAAAATTTTTAAGACTTCTAATTTTAGATGTCCTAAATATTTTATAAGGAGTAGAGATATTTATAATACACCTTTCTTTTCTTTGGGGTATACCCTTTTACCCCTTTCTTACATTAATCTCTTTCACTCGTTTACACCTTTCTTTTTGAGTTAACTACATTTTTTGTCCTTATGGTTTTACCAGTTATAATGGTTTTGATCCAATAGTTTAAAATGTAACGAATTCAGTCCCTTTTTGGTCGACCTGTAACACCTTTGGTCCATTTTTACATTGACCGTTAGTTTGACTACCTAAATGACTAAAGTACCCTCACTTGATAATGTGAAATGACCAAATGCCCCTTTTCTATTTTCCCCCTTATATATATTAACTATGTATGTATGTATATTATAATAATGATTTTATCATTATTAACGTTATTACAGTATATAGCCAGAAACATATACTTGCACACCTTCTTCATTATCAAACACAAACACACATGGTTATCTTCTCCAACCCCCTCCCTCTTCCATGTCACCATGAACCCGCCGCCACCCACCATAACCTTCCTTTTTGATGCACCGATCGACCAACACCTTCACCATATCTCTCACGCGTTGCACCACTACCACCCTCCTCAAACCCTTAATTAACATCGACAACATCAACTTCTTCTTTCCTTACGCGCCGCCCCTACTCCACAGACAACTCCACCACAATCACCGTCGGAACATCCGTCCCATTCACTGCCCACAACTGCGACCACCCCTCCAAATTCGTCACCACCACACCGTCAGAACACATGAGCTATTTTAAAGTTGGGTTTTTAATTTTTGAGTGAGTTTTTTTGTGCTATTCAGGTACTAAATTGATAACTTGTAGAGTTTGGTTTAAGTTTAGACTCGAAAATGAGTTTTGTGACCACTAAAGTCAATGCCTTGCTAAAGTCAATGAGTTTTAATGTGGCGGCGGTGTTGTTGATGGTGATGAAGACAATGGGTGGTGTGGGTGGAGGTTGTGTGTTTTGAGGTGTTATGTGAGAAAGAAAAATAGAGAGGTGGTAGTGACTAGCGGTGGGCGGTGTTTGTGGGTAGGTGATAGGGGGTGTTTGTGGTGATGGGCTAGTGGCTTGGTGTTGATATCGTGGTGATTTTGTAGCATGGGTGTTTGTGATGGTTTGGTGGTGATGTCGTGGTGGTTTAATGGTGGTGATTTGGTGGTTGTTCAATGGTGGCAGGGGGTGAAAATGTTGACTGAAAAAAAGGGTGGTTATTTATTTGTTTTATTTTTCTTTTTTTTTGTATTAGTTTTTTTTCGTTTTTGTGTATCAGTATTTTTACGTAACAAAATGCGTGAAAAGACAAATATACCCTTGTATTTGACGGTCAAACGTTAGTCAAACTAACGTTTGGACCAAAGGTGTTACGGGTCGACCAAATTGGACTGGATCCGTTACATTTTAAACTATTGAACCAAAACCGTTATATCCGGTAAACCATAAGGACCAGAAATGTAGTTAACTCTTTCTTTTTTTTCAAACCTCCTCTCCTTCAAGTTTTTTTTATTTACACTAAATCTCACTTATTTTTAACATTTTCTTTTATTTATTTGTCTGTCTTAAAAGGTCAAAATGTCGTGTTTTATACTTTTATAACTACGATGCATTCACACCTGTGTGATGCACACACGGGGTGTGTCTAATTCTTCACTGCGTAATGTTTCTATGAAATGTTGATTACGTTTGGATAAAGTATGCTAACTTAGGAAACAAAATATGCTAGCTTATATACCACATAGGCAAAAGAAGACATCGAAAGAATATACATTACCCTATGAAGAATAAAGTTGTGTACATAAGTATTTTTTTCATAGTGTACTTTGATTGATTAATCAACTATATCTACATTCAATGTAGACTAAGTTATAATTTAGCAATGAAATGAATTATTGTTGATGTATGACTTAGAACTGATATTTGATACAAATGTCTTAGAATTGATATTTAATACAAATGTGGGCTTGTGATCATGTAAACGTCTAATAAGTAGGTGTTCAGACTTCTTTTCTTTTCGGGTGTTAGTTCTGCAGATTGTAGGATATGCGCTCTGCCACTTTCTTCGATCATCATTTTTTTATGCTTATAAGTTATAACTATAAACGAAAAATATATACCTGAGCTTTAACTCCATTCACAACTTCTATATTGGAACCGTAAAAAGGATTATTAGATATGTCCTTAAGAACAACCCTTCTCTTAGACTGGACAACATGACCAATATCATGTGGAGCTCTAGGTTTCAGAGTTCTCTTCTCTTAGACTACCAACTCTTCACTCATAACACACCCCTATCTCCTCACTTTGGCCCCACCACCCACAATTTTATTTACTTTTTCTATTTTTTTCACACAAACTTAATTTATTTCATTAAAATTTAAAATACAAACATAAATTTAAAAATACAATACGGAATTTAAAAATACAATATGGAATTTAAAAATACAACACACCATAAACGTTTTAATTTGTTTCGTATTCTGAATCTGATATCACCTCAAATTCCAACCTGAATAACTCATCATGAGCTTGTTCTTTCTTCATTTCCTCCTCCCATTCTTTCTCAGCTCTTGCTCGTTCTTTTTCAGCCTGTGCTTCTTCTTCTAATACTTCTTTGAGTGCCTCTTCATCTAGAGCTAATTGATGTAGCTCTTTCTCAGTGAGATTTCCTTCAGTAAGATATTCATCATCTATGTCATGTTCTTTAGCTGACTCCTCAACGATTGGATAAGAAGAAACGTGAGGCATTTGTGGTTTCTCGGGTGTTAGGGGATTACTTTGGTTAGTTTTGTTATCCATAGCCGGTGGAATTTCAAATTTGAATACAAATTATAAGAGTTGGATAGGAAGTTGTGTGAAAAAATGAAGGATGCTGAGGGGTATTTATAAGTGAAAACTTGTCTTTGGAATAGTAGCCGTTGGATTTCAAATTTGAAAATATAACATTTAAAACATTACTTAAAATATAACACATATAGTTGGAATAGTAGCCGTTGGAATAGTAGTTGTTTGATTTCAAATTTGAAAATTACATTACGGAATTGAATAACAATTCTGAAATTGAAAATTACAATACGAAAGTTGAAAATACAATAATATAAAAAACATTAAATACTAATGTTAAGCTAATGAAACCGTATCCTTATGGAAAACCTTAACCACATTTCTCTTTGTAATGTTAAGGTAATGTTGTGATGGTTTAGGATTAAAAACAGAGACATTAGCAAGTATCATAGCAGCTCTAACAGTAATATCATGTCCATAACCACCCTTACCAAGGACTTTGTGATGTATTGTTCCAGGTATTGTTCCTGAGAGATCTTTCATAGTAACGTTGAGATCGCCAAGCACATTCAGAGAACAAGACTTGTTGTCAGTTTAATCTGATAATGTGCGTGTTAACAGTAATGGATTTATGAATTTATGATGGTTTTTATGGTTTAATGTGATTAATAATCCTTCTTAGTGGTTATTATTGTTATATTTATGTTTCGGGTGGTTTGACCCGTGGATTTTGAGAAATGCCGAAAAACCAGTCTGACACGTCCGTTAATGTCAAAATGAGTTTTTGAGAAATGTAAGGTGAAAATATGTCAAGTAAATACTCTAAGTTATTGGAAAAGTATTTTTAAGATGAGTAAAAATGCTAAATAACTTTGAAAGGTATTTTACGATCGAGTTTAATGAGTTTTAAGTGATCCTCACACGAAAAGAAAAGCCCGAAACCCTCTCTTGGATGCCATAACCGATCAAGCCTTGTAGGGGACAAGGAGGCTAAATTTTAGCACTCTTGTCTCCCATTTGCACCTATATTTGAAAATCCTACACACACACTCCTCATTTATCTTATTAACCAAGAAAACTCTTCTCCTTTTTCTCTCTTTGTTGCTTCGGCCGACCCACAAAACACACACAAAAAATTCAACTTGAATTTAGAAGATGAAGGTTCGAGTCTTGGGTTGATTGTTATACGCGGGTTAATATTTAAACAACGTTTGGGTTGTCCGGTTCGTGTCGAAATCTACACTTTTTGAGAAAAACTTGTAAGTGTCTAAATTTAAATTTTGTTTGTCTTTTGGGTTGCTAGTGATGCATAGATGTTAGTTGTACAAGTTGATCGTCGTAAAAATCGAATCTTGGAAACGAAAAATGTGATAAAAGGGGTGTTTGTATGCGTCGGTTTTGAAAGAAAAAGGAAAAGGATTTTTAGTTTTGATATTTTGGTCGTGATGGTTGGATAACATTTGCTTGCTATGTAGCTTTATTAGTATATAGCATATTGACTTATTTTGGGCTTACTTATATGGCTTATTTTGAGCTTATAGCTCACGGCTTGGGCAAGAAAACACAAAGGAAGTGTTTTTGATTATTTACTTTGTACGACATATGTCCGTGGACTATTTTTATAGCTATTGGTAGTAACCAAATACTATACGTAGCTTATTAGCTTATTTTTAAGCTTTCGGCTTTGGTTTTGGAGCCATTGGGCACACGTCCCAATAAGCACGAATAAGCCGCGGCTTATTTGTCGACTTATTGTGGTCCGGATTATTTTCTACGTATTTATTTAAGCTTATGTATATTAATGGGCCTTGAATTTGGGCTTGGATCGTATTTTAAACATATGAATGCATTAATGAATCCTTATTGGGCCTTAAAGCCCAATAAGCGATAACTAGTTGTCTTGGAAATTTTTGACGGACTTTTGAGAGGAAAATGTGTTTGAGAAGTAGTTTTGAGTCTTATTTTGGAAAAGAACGAATGGACAAGTGTCACGGATTGAGATTTTGGAATTTTGTCAAAAGTGTCGAATTTTGAAAAGTGGTTGAAATAAAGGTTTGAAAACCTTGGAAAACATTGTATAAACGTACGGGTCATGTCAAAATTTTGTAAAAAGTCTATACTTAGAATACTTTCCTAGAAATTTAAGTTTTTGAAAAATAATAAAATATTATTATTTTATTATTAGATAAATTCACTAGAAGACGAAAAATATAATTTTTCATTTTTACCATATTATGGTTATTTTTACGGTGATTAAGGATACCGAATGGACTTATCGAGATATATTTATAATTATATATTATAAATATTTATGTATACTACTTATTTATTTTCCTTAAGTAGTATAAGTATACGTATATCGTTGAGATATTGGATTTATGGGATACGTTTGGGTTAAGTTACCAACCATCACACCACTAAAATGTTAAGGGTAAATTGTACAACACGTCTAACTTCTATGCATCAAGCATAAAAACTGTTTTGGAAACGAATGTTTAAATGGGACATTAACTGGGCTAGGTCGTGTGTGGACATCGTTGCATTTGCTTGTGCGAAGTGAGTTTGCTGCTTGTCACCTTTGCTTGAGGTGAGTTCTCGTAGCCCCACTTTTTAATGGTTTTCTGTTGGGGGAAAATGGTACTTAAATGTGTTTTGGAACTGTTTTCGAGCTGTGTGAAACTTAGTTTTGTTTTTGGGACAATATTATGTGCTTATGACTGCTATGTGAATATTGTATCTGTGTGGTTTCCCTTGCTTGCATCGAGATGCATAGCATTGTGAAAGATTGGATGTGTGGTAGCATTCGTGCTAAGGTCCTGCCCTAGGTATAAGTTCCAGCTGGTAGACTTAAGGTGCGTAAGTGACACATTTGGAGATTTGGTTTTACGAGTATTGGTATATGAGATTTCATGATTAGCGGATTGCTAAGTCATGGGTTGGTTATGTATATTCATTGTCATATTGCACTATTATCCCCTTGCTTAAAAATATTGGCACAACAACTGGGTTGAAATCAAACCAACGAGCTCACCAACATTTTTGTTGACGTTTTTGAGTACCATTTTCAGGTATTATGAAAGAGGAACAGTTGATACTTGGTATTGCGGGCTTAGGAGTATCCCGAGTGGATCTTATTTGAGAAGCCTTGCGTTAGTTTGTTGGATTTTAGTATTTTGGAAGATTTGTTTTAGTTGAGACCCCTGCGTGGGCGTATGGATCTTGTAAGCGACTTATGGATTTGTTGTGATTTGGGACGTCACTCGAGGTTGTTCGAGATTGATGGTCTTCATAACACTTGAGGTTTATGCATTTTAGTTTTTCTCTATTTCGTATCTTGTGTTATGATTGATCATTATGGTGCATACCCGTGTTTCCGTCATTGACGGGGTGTGACAAAAATCAGAGCCAATGTTATAGAGAAATAAGTGGATTGGCCTAGACTATAACTTAAGATCCGTCGTTTAGTTGCGTATAGGATCTATGTGCGCGGTGTTCCGCTTTTGCTTGCTTTCGCGTGTTCGCGGTTTATTGCTTAGTTATGTCAGTCATTGAAATGTGTGAGCTTAGTATTTGGTACGACTGGGAAAGGATGCGAATATAAATACGGCTGCCAACGTAGTTATAAGCGTATCATGACTCACTCGTACTTAGTAGTGTCGTTCACACAAATTGATGTTGACAGCATAAGGGGGTATTATGTGTAGATTTATAATCGGTAAGATATGCCATAGATGCGTTAGTTTTTCCCTCCTACCTAACGTTGTCCATGTTCTCCCTCGTGTAGATAACACCACCAAGGATGATGACCCAAAGTGCTGGCCGGCCTGCTACCGAATCACGAGGAAGGGGAACAGGTGGACGGGGTGGTAGAAGTGGTGGAAGGGGTAGAGGACCTAGGGAAGGTAGTGTTGATCATGTTGATGAACTGAATGGTCAAGGGAATGACCAAGGGGTGGAAGCTGATGGGGGCATAGAGGGAGTAAATGAGAATGTAGAGGAAGTCAATGGAGGTGTGGGAGGAGCATCTGACTTCTCGACGATCATTGCCCAACAATTGCAAAACCTCTTACCCACCATTATAGCTCAGATGGGTAACCAAGGAAATGTTGGAAACCAAGATGGTAATGTGGTTAATGAGAATGTTCAAGAGAACGTTATGAATGTGATGATGAATAACAATCAGGTAGGTTGTTCTTATAAGGAGTTCTTAGCTTGTAACCCTAAGGAATATGATGGTAAGGGAGGTGTTGTAGTTTTTACTCGTTGGATTGAGAAGATGGAGTCTGTGCAAGATATGAGTGGTTGTGGGATTGACCAAAAAGTAAAGTACACTGCTGGGTCATTTGTAGGAAAGGCTTTAACGTGGTGGAACTCTCAAGTCCGCACGTTAAGCCGAGAAGTTGTTGTTGATATGTCTTGGGATGATTTTAAGGTGATAATGAGGGAAGAGTTTTTCCCTAGTTATGAGATGCAAAAGTTGGAGACTGAGTTGTGGAATCATGCGATGGTCGGTGTTGGTCATTCTGCTTACACTGATATGTTTCATGAGCTGTCTAGGTTAGTTCCCCACTTAGTGACCCCTGAGAATAGGAGAACTGAGAGGTATATGTATAGCCTTGCCTCACAAATTCGAGGAATGGTGGCGGCAACGGAGCTAAAGACTATGCAAAAGGCTGTGCAAATTGCCAGCGCTTTGACTGATGAAGCTATTAAGAATGGATCGATTAAGAAGAATTCTGAGAAAATAGGGAATGCGGGTGAACCTAGCAAGGATAAGAGTGGTAGGGATGATAATAAGAGGACTAGGACTGGTAATGCTTTTGCTACCACTGCAAACCCTGTAGGAAGAGAGGCTGTGGGTATTGTACCCAAGTGTGCCACCTGTAACACTTACCATGCACATGGAGTGCCTTGCCGCACTTGTTACACCTATAACCGCCCATGACATTTTGCTAAGGATTGTAGAGTTGTGCCTAGGAATGTGAACCTGGCAAATGCAAGAAACCCGACAACTGCTCGTGGAGCATGCTATGAGTGTGGGAGTACCGATCATCTTAAGTCTGCATGTCCTAGGTTGAATAGAGCCCAAGGACTGGGAGGAAACCATCCAAACCAAGCCATTGCTGATAATGGGGGTCAGGGTCGTGGAAATCATAGGAATCAAGTTAGGGGTAGGGCATTCATGTTGGGAGCAGAGGAAGCTCGCCAATATCCGAACATCATGACGCGTACGTTTACTTTAAACGATCACTATGCCACTACCTTATTTGACTCTTGTGCCGACTATAGTTTTGTTTCCACTACTTTTGTACCTCTATTAGGCATAGAGCCTAATGAGTTAGGTTTCAGTTATGAGATTGCTAATGGCCAATTAGTAAAGGTTGATAAGGTTAAGGGTTGCAAACTAGAGATAGGTGGCCACGAGTTTGCCACGAGTTTGACATCAGTTTGATGCCATTTGGAAGTGGAAGTTTTGATGTGATCATAGGCATGGATTGGTTGTCTAGCCACAAGGCTGAGATTGTGTGTCATGAGAAAGTAGTTAGGATACCACTATTAGATGGCAGAGTGCTTAGAGTATTAGGAGAAAGACCCGAGGAGAAAGTGAAACGCCTGATGAGTGCTAAGGCCGAAAGGAAGAAACTAGAGGAGATTTTTATGGTTAGGAATTTTCCTGAGGTATTTCCAGACGATTTGTAGGGATTGCCACCTCTTAGGGAAATTGAGTTTCGGATTGAGTTAATCCCTGGAGCAATACCGGTTGCGAAATCTCCATATCGATTGGCGCCTTCTGAAATGGAAGAGTTGTCAGGACAACTCAAGGAAATCCTAGACAAGGGCTTCATTCGACCAAGCTCGCCTTGGGGTTTTCTTAGATGAGTTTTTATTGTAATTAAAAACTAATTCGTGTCGACCATCGTGAACCATTAGTCTAACAATTAGAGATATAATCAGATCTACCTTAAATCTCTTCTACTGTTCCTTATATTCATTAGGTTTGATTCGTTCTTATCATTTATGATGTTAGGTTTTTCCCCTTTTTCTGATTTTAATTTTAATTTTTTTGGGATGCATGAATGATCTTGAAGACGACGTTCGCGATGGTCGAGACAAATTAGCTGACAGTGTGAAAATGATCGGTCATTGTGGTGGTGGTGATTCATTGGTGAGTTTGCGGAAAACTGTTAGTGTTTAGAGATGTATATTTCAATTTGGATTGGTTGCTAATTGCTGAAATGGATTTTGGTGTTTTGCAGGTGTTTGGAAGAGGTGGAGAAGAAATGGATTTTCTCCAACAAAAAGGTGTTCAAACTAAAGTTATTCCAGGTACACCTCCTGCTTCGTTTGTAGCTCGTGCGCTGTTTTAGCGGTTATTATGAATTGATGTGTTTGTGATTAGGTTTATGTTGGTGTTTATATGAGTTAGGTAGTCGATTTTGGATAATAAGTGCAGGTGGTGGTTTTGAATGTAAGTAGCTAAATGATTATAGTTTGACAAATCATTTGACATGATTCTTGGTGGCCAACGCTCAGATAACCAAGACCGGTTAATCTCACTGCAGTGACCAGATGGTTGGGCCGAAGTGAAAAAAGGTGTCATACAAAAGACTTTAGACAAAGCTGATAACATGGTTTACCAAGAACGAAGCAACACGGTTGCGGAACGCACAAGTTGAGTTGATGAAGGTAGTAACGGCTATTCCCACACTTTCAACTTAGTTGTCAACTTAGAATAACCTGTTTTTTCTAAAAATTCCGATTTCTCTTTTTTCTAATTGTTTAAAGAGTTATGATAAAACTACTTATTTTCTCATCTTATTAAACAAGCAATTAAAAGCTGATTTGAAGTAGATAATTACTTTTAATAAGCAATTCCAAACACTCCTTTGGGTGTTTTTGCTTTTCTGATTCTGTGTATAAGCTCTAAGCTGCAAAATAAGCTGGAAGATAAGTGCATTAGGTTGTGGTCATAAGTTGTGTATAAACTTATAACCACAACTTAACTCAATCTAACTTTTTTTTAACTTTTCTTTCAGCTTAACTCACTTTTCTTTCCGTTTATTTGGTTTATGAAATAACCACTTTTACATGTATTTGGGATTACTTATCCATACTTGCTTAACTAAGTATTACACCGTGAGTCAACTAATCGCTTTCCACCGATAAATCCAGGAAGCAACTCGCGACAGCAAGATGACCAAACTGGGATGCTTTGCCTATATTGATGATTTTGATGGCACTGCTAAATCCAGGAACTTAAGGTATCCCCTTTTATTATTAACTGTAAATAAATGAAATATCTTTATTATCTCAAGTAAGCACTTTGAACTAGGCAGCTTGCTGCCTCCTAATCAAAAATTGCTTATATTATCTTTTCTTTGCTTAATCAGGAGTCACGTTGCCTATGGTGTATATTAGTGTGTTGTTTAGTTAAACTTAAAACGGGCTGTCGGGTGGATATATGTGCGGATAAGGATACAATCAAGGTCGCTGTCAGCAAAGCATGAGGAGTGTTTGGACGCATTAATGCTTTCTTATGTACGGGGTAATGGCGCACAAGATGATAGGAGCGAAAGTAGACCACAACACACTAAAAGGTATGTTGCATTTGATCTTCATGGGTTTGGCTATTGTGATAGCATTAAGAGTAGGTGAATCGTATGTCAGAATATATTTGTTTTAAAAAAAATAAAAAAAAATTCGCTTTTGGAATCGTACATATTTGTTATATGCATATACTTTTATTGATACCCCGAAGTTGAGCCGATTCACTAATCGTAACTTCATTTTTGTTATTGGATCTGTACTCTTGCCAAAAAATGACTGTCCGTACAATGTATGTACTAAAACCGACTATAATAGCGAATTTTTAAAGAGGTTTTCCATAAATTTGATCCCTTATCGTTTTATACAGAGGATCTCCAAACTCTCAAACAATAGGTGTCAAATTAGTAAATGTTACATTTATTGAGAATAGAGGTTATGCGTATTAGTGTACAAGGATTTAGTTTTTCGAAAAAGATAATGTACTCAATCCCTCATTCCTATACTCCACACAATAGCCTGCAAGTAATAAGTTGGATGTTTGAGATTACTTACAAGACTTACTCCAACTATTACTCAACAAAAAATCAGAGCTTTGGTTTCGGCTCATCGGGATAGGGATAAGCAAAAAAAATTGTCGTTTGTGGATCACTCGAATAAATGCAGCAATTCGTGAAAGGGGGGAACGCTATAGTTATAGTAGATTAATGAATGATCTGCACAAGAGACAGTTGTTTCTTAATCGTAAAACACTTGCATAATAATCAACATATCATCTTAGACGTAAAAGGGGGTGTTTGGGATTACTTATTTTTCCACTCTACTGCTCATATATATAAGTTACAGCTTGCTCAGGTTTAAATTTGAAAAATGCATAGCAAGAGTACATACAATTTACATGATGGGGTGTTACTTATGGTTGTTTTGTTATCAAACTTGATATTGTTACTATTTTCTATTATATCTCGACATATACTTGCATAAGATATGGTGCCTTCGCTTTTCTCCTTATCTGATTTTATTATTATGTCTTTGACAAATTTCTTTGGTACGAGAGAATGACACCTAAGATAAGTTGCTATTTTGACTTTGTTTTGTTCGACTGTGGTTTTTTGCCTTCTTTAATTGACATAAACGGCTGCATATTAATATGCTATATAGAAGTGTTCAACTGTGACTTATTAATCCATCAGGGCTAAGCTGATCTCCTATTCTCTCAGCCTTTAAACCACTATAGTATCCTTCCATAGACTGTATGCTCTTAGATCTGGCCCATTATTCCACCAAAAAAAATTTAGTTACTGAAATCAATGATTACATCCACGGTATGAATTATAAACATATTCCTATAACAAGGATTAACTAATATGAATATTTAGAGGGTGATTTTGGTAGCTTCGCGTACACCTTTATCGTACTGGTCAAATACTCTCACAAGAAACTCTGTGTTTGTTTAGGCGGAATCCCAAATCAGCTGGAAGTTTTTTGTGTGGAAATTATAGTTACTCATGTTTGATGTTGACCTGTTGTGAATATTTTGGCATTGTTCAGACTTCTGGCACATATGAGAGAATAGAAGATACATATAGCAAGAAAAAGATTCCAGAAGACTCAAAGCACAACAAAGGCCTAAACAACCAGCTACATTTACAAGAAGTTTAAATGTTGATATACTCAGGTAAGAAACTCTCCCGTTTTGCAAATTATGTAAATACACCACACGAACACTCAGATCATGACTAATATTTTAAACTAATGACCACTAGAAATACATCATATTTACAATGTAGAATGACATAGCAAAAAGTTTTGAACAACACTAGAGCATGGGGAAAAACAATGATGCTTGCTGTGAGATCATGTAAGGTTGAGAGAAAAATTATTATAGTTTTCATCATTAATCTTGGTGACTCTCTGAACCACCCAACATATAATTTTGATGAACAATAGCTTCCTTAAATATCTTCATGAAAAAGGTTATACATTTATAGATCTCTTATAAAATCATACTTAAAAACTATAGACTTGACAACTCTGTTTACAATCTATCTTAAATGGTCTTTAGTCTGCAGTTTTTCTCTACATGCCTATAAATGTAAACATAAACTATCCTTTTAAACATTAGTTCTTTTGAAATGCAAGGTGTCGTTCATTAATGTTATTAAACCTATGAACTAAAGTAGCTCCTTAATTAATACTGCAAGAACTAATTCTTGCCATTCTTGAAATATTATATAAAAGAATAAGTGGGCTCAAGCCAAATATAGTTTTTTCATGTAAGATTTATTTCATCGCACTACAAGTTACTAAGCTTCTGACAGAGAGTTACATGGTATAAGGACATGCCACATGGTATGGGAGCCGATTAAACACTGATCATCTTGAACGTTGTCACAGTTCATCGAAATATCAAGATCTTTGCTTCTAGGCAATGGGTCCGTTCGTGTTTCTACAACACTAAGTGAGTGTTACTTCCCTGGAGCTAAAGCTCTTATATCAGCTCCAATTTGGGGTACAGATTCTAACACTAATTGGTTTATGTTTTTTACTTTTTAGTTATTTTATGTTCTAAAATTGATTAATTGTTACAAAAAAAACATGTATGTAGGTAACCACAAGGATATCTTCAATGATGCTAGACTTCCTTGGTCTAAAGACACTTACCAAGATTTTGAAGGGACGACTGCATGCATAAAAGTAACTTGCTTTCTTGATATGTTATCATGAGATCGTTATCGTTTAAATAAAGTTTCAATAAAATTAATTCTCGGTAACCAACTTTAGAACTATTTATATGTTTAGTGTATCTGATACAAGAAATAAGTGATCTTTTATCTTTTCAACTAAATGTTAATTCATTCCTTCTTACGTCTTCACGCTTTATACAAAATGCACCGCGGCGAAGCGTGGGCTCAAGACCTTGTTGTGGTTGAAACTTAAAGAAAAGATGCCCACTCTTATCTTTGACGTACCTAAATGAAAAGGAAAAACAAGAACTAAAATACAAACCGATGGCCCCACCAACTTCCCTTCTTATCTTTGATGTACCTAAATAGAAAAGGCCAAATAAGTGGGATCCTAACAATGACACAAATTCTACCATTTAATTAAAAAAAAACAATGATTAAACACATCAGAAGACTTCACACGATTTTTAATAATTAATATTAAAAATAAATTAAACTGATTAATCTAACAGTTTACCATCAATTTAATCATGTCATCTAAATCAATTAAAAAAATGAAAATTCATCTACGTTAATCTTATGCCTCATCTATCCAACAACATACATCCTTCACACGTCATCTCTACCTTCCTCATCATTTCTTCAATCCATCTCCTTTCTTCTTCCTTTTCTTCTCATTACTCTTTTCTTCTCGCCTTCCATCACCAATGTCTTCTGATTATGGCACTTTTCCATGGCTACAAATTCTTCCATTATTAAAAAAAACAATGATTAAAACATGGATGTTCACTTTTATGCCTTCTTCCAAGCTTTTGTTTGCTCTTTCCACCAAACCGTTGGCCTGTGGATGTTTAACAGAGGCAAAACATTGGTGAATATGAAGTTTTTCGCACCAGTCCTTGAATGGATTGTCCCTGAATTGTTTGCCATTATCAGATACTATTTCCCGAGGTAGACCGAACCTGTAAACTATATTGTCCCATACAAACTTCTTGACATAGTTTCCTGTTATAGTCGCTACGGGTTTTACTTCTATCCATTTGGTAAAGTTATCTATTGCTACTATAAGGAACTTGACTTTGCCAGGGCCTTCCAGGAACAGTCTAGCTATGTCAATGCCCTATTTGTAGAACGACCATGGAGATGTGATGAGAGTTGGATTTTGCTGTGGTTTCCGTGGCACGGGCTGATGAACCTGGCAGTCATGACATGCCCTAATCATTTCCCTGGCATCCTTATGCATAATTGGCCAGTAGTAACCTATTCGCAAGGCCTTAGCCACCACGGACCTTGGTCCAGCATGCATGTTGCATGATCCTTCATGGACTTCTCTTAAGACATAATTGACTTGCAGTGTCCTTACACAGCGTAGCCAAGGTCCTAGGAAGGATTTCTTGTATAAGATTCCATTAGTTATGGCGTACCGTGTTGACTTGCGGCGTATGGCCCTTGCCACCTTTTTGTCTTTTGGCAGCGCTTCTGACGTTAGGTAGTTATGTAAGGGGGTCATCCATGTGTCTCCTTCTTCTACTACTCCCAGCACTTCCCCTTCCATGATGGATTTTTCTTTAAGTTTTTCTACCAGCACTTGCTTGCTGAGGTGGGCGAAACTAGTGGATGCTATTTTACTTAACGCATCAGCCTTTCTGTTTTCACTTCTAGGTATTTGCTTTATAGAGAACACCTTGAACATATCCGCGAGCGTTTTGACCTTTTCTAAATATTGAATCATTCCTGGTTTTTTTTGCTGTGTAAGACCCATTGACCTGGTTAGCCACAAGACGTGAGTCCACATTAGCTTGGAGGTTCTGCACACCCATTTGCTCCGCTATATTGAGACCAACTATTAGGGCTTCATACTCTGCTTCATTATTAGTTGCTTCAAACCTGAATCTTAGTGCGTAAGTAAACTCTATTCCTTCTGGGTTTGTGAGTATTAGTCTAACTCCGGAACCGTCAACACATGATGACCCGTTCGTGAACAGTATCCATGGCTCTGAAGGCTTTTCATCCTCTTCCATGTGTTCCGCTGGAGGGTTGTCCTCTAGACGTTCCACAATGAAATCCGCTATGATTTGTCCTTTGACTCACACCCTTGGTCTGAAATGTATGTCATATTCTCCTAACTCAATGCTCCATTTCTGAAGCCTTCCTGCAATTTCTGGTCTGGACAATATATGCTTGATAGGCTGGTCCGTGATGATAATGACCATGTGGGCTTAGAAGTACCATTTGAGTAGTTTGCTATCGCTTACCAAAGCGAGCATTAGCTATTCCATGGGAGCATAGTTTATCTTCGGGCCTTACAAGGCAGGATTAACGAAGTAAATTGGCACTTGTTTCCCATCTATTTCCGTCATCAGGATCACGCTAACCGCTTCTTCCGTTGCGGCTAAGTACATGATCAGTTCCTCCCCTCTTTAGGAGTAGTCAACATAGGCAGCCCTGCTATGAGTTTTTTCATCTCTCTAAACGCCGCTTCTGCTTCCGCAGTCCATTGGAAATCACTTTTCTTTGTGCATTTTTAGGGTCTTAAAGAATGGTAGCGATTTTTCTGCTGACTTAGAGAGGAATCTGTTCAGGCTTGCTAGTTTTCAATTCATTCTTTGTACGCCCTACCTTATATCCTAAAAACATTCCTTCTTTCATCCCGAAGGCACATTTCTTGGGGTTTAATTTCATGTTTTGAATGTTTCCTCCATGTCCCTAATTATTTCCTTTTCTGTGCAGCTTTTGATGACTAAACCGTCCACATACACCTCTAGGTTTCGACTGATTTGTTTCTGAAAAGCTTTGTTAACCAGCCGCTGGTATGTGGCTCTGACATTCTTTAGTCCGAAAGGCATTTTTGAATAGAAAAATATTCCTTTATTTGTGATGAATGCCGTTCTTTCTTCATCCTCCTTTGCCATTTTAATTTGGTGGTATCCTTTGTATGAATCCAAAAAAGAAAAAAACACTTGAAGGGGTATCCGCAGAGGGATTCCACCTTCCAATCTATTTTTGGTAGCGGATAACCATCTTTGGGGCATGCCTTATTTAGATCTTTTAAGTCTACGCACATTCTCCAGCTACCGTCATGCTTTTTTACCATTACCGGGTTTGCTAGCCAGCTGTGGTAGTGAACTTCCTTCATTATCCCTGCGTCTACCAATTTTCCACTTCTTCTTGTATCGCTTTATTCCTCTCCGGAGCTTGGCCTCTTTTCTTTTGTCTTACTGGTAGGCAACCCTCCCAGACATTAAGTCTGAGCTCTGCTATGTGTCGCGGAACCCCTGTCATGTCCGCTGGCTTCCATGCAAAAACATCAAGACTCTTTCTTAAGAGTTTGTATAGTTCCTCCCGCCATTCTTCTGACAGGGTAGAACCTATCTCTATTGTTTGTTCAGGGTGGATTGCTATCTTTATTTTTTCTTCAATGGCAGAGGTTTGGTTCATCAAGGGTTGCTGCGTTCCTAGTCCTGAGACCATTTTGCATTCAAGTGGGATGATCCGGCTGCTTCGTAGCGTGACTACTCAACCCTCTACCAAAAATTTTAACATTCCGTGAGCTGTCGATGGGACCGCTTGGATCTTCCTTACTCTTGGCCTTCCTATGATCCCATTATATGAGGATGGCGATTTTACAATCATAAAGTTCATCCATGCAGAGGCAAAGTGCTCGTTATCACCTATTTTTACCATCAGCGATAGTTGCCCTATCGGCCATATTATCTCTTTACTGAAGCCAACGAGCAGGACGGTAGCTGGTATCATTTGAGCTTTCACTTCCGGCCGGAGCCGATTGAAACAATGTTCATATAATATCTCTGAGGCTGAACCCCCATCGACATACATGCGGTGTATGAAGGTTCCCCCATTTCAGCTTCAATGGTGATTGGCCCTTCTGTCCCATCTTCCTCTCTGAGGGAGGGGAATGAGATTTCCGGATTTGAGGAGAAGCTCTGTGTGATTCTTTGTCTAGCAACCCTTTGCCATGGTTGTACCATCAGTATTGTTGGCGGCTTGTCCTTTCCGACTGCCTCTCCTTTCTTTGCTACCTTTCCTGAGTCTTTCCCACTATTTTGCTTGAGCTCTTTTATCACGTGCGACACCTTTTCATTTTTATTACTTCTTCAATTTGCCTCTTTAGGTGCATGCATTTGTCCGTATTGTGGCCTACTTCTCCATGAAACTCACAGAATTTGATGTTGTTTCTTTTTTTGACTGGTGTTGTCATTGGCGGCGGAGTTTTGAATTTGCCTTTGTTCAAAGCTAAAATTTCTCTGGGGGATTTTGTTAGGATTGTGAATTTATCATTCCTCCTCTCGGTCCTTTGGCGACTCCGAAAGTCGCCTTTTTTTGTCAAAATACTATTTCCTTCCGCCTTCTTGTAACTTCCATGCCGGAGTGCCCTTTCTTCTTGCCTGGTTTGAGGCTGCGACCTCTCCCCTAAGGAATTCCGTGGTCGCTCTCCACATTTCATCAACTGACTTTGGGATGTTATCATGGAGGCGCTTGATTAATTCTGGATTAGTAATCCCGTGCATGAATCCGGAGATTCTCATGCATTTCGGAGCGCATCTAACATGCCTGCTCTCAGCCTTGAACCTTATCACAAAGTCCTCTGTGGATTCTCCTTCCCGCTATTTGATATGATGTATCTCTACAGGATCCTTGATGCACTTCTTTGGTAGTTCTCCAGAAAAACCCTTTTTAAGTCATCATAGCTGTCCACGAATTCTGGGGGAAAGTCGTCAAACCATATGTCACACCCCCAGACGGGGCCTGGACAGAATACGTGTCCGGAGGCGTGACTTAATTGAACATCTCAAGTACAAAGCATAAAGAACGACCTCTAAGGGTACGTTTTAAAAACAAACACCGTTGCATAAATTTAAAATAATAATAAGTTTACATGATCAAATTTAAAAGATTCAAAAGTTAGAATGCGGAAGCTTTAATAAGTTCAACAACGGTAGTTAATGATAACATAGATGAAATCTGAAAACTAGTTCAGTAATTAGACTTCATATAGATCAAGCAACAATTTCCAAGCTAAGCACCTGAGAAAAACATGCTTAAAACGGTCAACACAAAGTTGAGTGAATTCATAGGTTTAATTTGATGTAATAGTGGACCACAAGGTTTTACAAGCATGCGACAGTTATAACAAATACAACTTCACATAAAAGATATTTACTTTGCACTAAGCTCATGACACCGATGTTAATTCTGTGACATAGCTTTCATATAGCAATAAGTTGCATTGCCCTAGTGAAAATCTAACCTAAGATTTCCTATCCGAAATTCGACATGACATATATCTGTTTAATCGGGCGACGCGTGGGTAGTAAGTGCGACTTACCCGAATAGGGATAATTAGCCCCAATAGATCTATTTATTCATTCGCGCTCTCTCAACCGGTCATTCGGTCAAGAAATATCCCCAATAGCATCAATTCAATAATTCATTCCGCTTCACCAAAAGATCTCATTTATTTAATTTCTCCGCTTCCTCTCTCACAACGACAAAAAAAAACTCCGCAGCCTCAACGACCATCGAACACTCTCTAAACCAAACTCGCAAACAACGAACCGGTCCAATCTCGGTCCACATCAAGAAAAATTCAAACATTGCATCGATAGTACTTGAGCAATAGGCAAGGATCAATATAAGCGACTTAACTGCTAAGCTGTCAGCACGTAAACCACGCGGAAAATCATATCACGGGATGAGTAGGGGAGGAGTTAATGTGGGGTCTCATGAAAACACATGTGTCTGATTTATACAAACACGAGTAATGTTTCTCACACCAAGTTAAAACCTATATCCAAAACGAGTAAAATGTGCGGGCAATAACTCACCTTGATGATAAGGTACATAGTATACGTCAAAAGTAAGGTTACTTGGAACGAACGATGGTACACGGGTATGACCTAGAAGAATACAGGTTTCGATTTAGTCTCGAAAGGTTAACGTATGTGATTGATGCATGAACGTTTATTATTCATTTTTGGTAAACGTTGTTGTGTATTAAGAAACATTAGTGATCGTTTTTTTTATTAAAAAGTCTCGGTTTAAGTAAGTACGCATATAATATTATATTAATTATATAATATTATAATATTATATAATTATTAACGTAAAAGAAATAGACTAGTTATTTATAATTTGACATTTCCAAATCGTTAAGTAATTTAGTCAAAACATTTTGTTATTTATGTTTTCCAAATAATTTCTAAGTATAAGATTTTTACAAAATTTCGGCATGACCCGTTCGTGTTTACTCATTTTCCAAAGTCGTAGAATTTATCAAAAACCAAGTTTCAAACCACAAGTTATATTTACAAACTCAACGCAATCGCTTTCCATTTAAAACAAGTCTAACGAGTCACTAAAACTCTCATTGGGCTTTTAGGCCCATTAAAAAAAATTAAACATAAAAAAAAAAAAATATAACAAAAGAAAGCAAACAACCCACCCACAAAAAAAAAAATAACAAAACAAACACGCAGACCAAAAAAAAAAAAAAAAAAAGAAAACCCAACCCCGCCCGCATCCACTACCACACCGGCGCGCCCACCCCCCCCCACCCCCCCCCATACCCCCCTCTTCCCCCAATCACCCCCCTGAGCGTCCGATATCCCTCACAACCCGATCCACACAAAAACTACCAACAACCCACACACAAACCACCAGACCCTCCCGCC
This sequence comes from Tanacetum coccineum, assembly GCA_026074375.1. NCBI lineage: Eukaryota > Viridiplantae > Streptophyta > Magnoliopsida > Asterales > Asteraceae > Tanacetum > Tanacetum coccineum. The sequence continues at coordinate 27,555 of BQNB010060866.1, forward strand.
CCTCCCCACCCCCACGCAAGCCCCCCCCCCCACCCCACACCCACCACCCCCGTCACAACCCCCCCCACCCCCCTCCCGCAACCCCACTGCCCACCCCCCCTCCCAACCACCACCCAACCCCCACCCCTCGCACCAACCCCCCACCCCCTCCCCATCCACCCCCCCCCCACCCCCTCCCCACCCAACCCCCTAATCCCCCCACCCTCCCTCCAACCCCCACCCCCCGCAAAGCCCACCCACCCCCCTCCCCTCCACCCTCAAACCACCCACACCCCCAAACACCCACCCTTCATACAAAACCACCCCACCCCGGGCGCGCCCCCTCCACCCTTCCACATCCAACCACCCACACCGCCCCCCGGCACACCAACCGACCCCGACCCCCCCCCTGCCCCCACGAACCAACTATGCCCCCCGCCCCCCACCCCCCCACGTCTATACCCCCCCCCCCAATCCGCGCCCACCCCCCCCCCACACCCGCCATAACCGCCAACCCCTACCCTCACCCACATCCACCCCCCCCCCCCCACCCCCCCCCAACCCCACCCCCTCCAACATCACACCCCCCCCCCTTCCCCCCCCCCCCCCCCCCCCCGCCAACCCCACCTATTCCCCCCCTCCAGGCCCCCCCACCACCCCCTCTACCCCATCCCACAACCCCCGCCCCTCCCCTCCCCACCCCCCCCCCCCACCACCCCCCCCCACCCTGTAATCCCCACCCCTCTCCACACCACCCTCCACCCCCACCCTCGGGCCCCCGACTGGCCCCCCCACGCCAACCCACCCCCCAACCGCCCAACCTGGATCCCCCACCCCCCACCTAACCTAACCTTTACCCCCCCCCCCAACCACCGCCCCCCCCCCCCCCCCCTCCGCCCCAACCCACCTTTACCCCCCCACCCACCCCCCACCTCCACAACCCCCCCGCATATGCATCCTTCCCTACCCCCCTGCCCCCCCCCACCCCCCACCGGCAACCACCCCCCCCCCCGCATCAACCCCCCCACCCTTCACCCCCCCGTCCCGCCCCCCCACCCGCCCCATCCTACCACACCACCAGGGATGTTGATACTACTGGCCCCAACCCCCCCCCCCCCCACCGCCCCCACACAACCAAAATGCCAGATCTGCATAACCCAAACATAAAACAAACCGAGTTCTAATGCATATCAATCAAAAAGTAACCTACATTAAAGCTCAACAATAAGCCAAGATACAAATAACGAAAAGAAGCCGACTACACCACACATAGCATAAATGGATCAGCACTGTTGGTCATTGTGGAGTTTTTTTGTTAATGATGTACATGAGCTTTCAAAAAATCAGCCCATAAATACAATGCTTTATTTGCATACTTTGGCGAGCTTATTATTACTAAGTCATAACTAAGCACTCAATGTTTTTAAAAAAACTAACTCACATTACCCAACAATAAGCTAGAATAAAAAAGATTAAATACTAAAATTTAAGTTAATACAAGAAATTAAGCAAAGATATATCTCATATTCATTCAACTTTTAATTCTCAATTAAGGTCTACTACATTTTACTTTATTTCTCATCAATACTATCTTCTGTCTATAAAACATATGTTTCTTCCACTCTTTTCTTCACCCCTTCATTCTACATTATCTCTGATATCACCACATCTATCATGCTCTATCCTTAAAAGTCCCAACACACAACTCTCTATCCCAAACATAAAAAAAAAAAACATCACACACAAACGCTCTCAAAATACAGCTCATTCAATAGAGGGACATAAGAAGAAAAAATAACCAAGATCTCCAACGACCCAAACAAAAAGCCAAAGCGACCAAAAAGCCCCTACACCAACCAAGTACCAACCTCTATCTTTACAAACACAGAATAATCAACATGCCAAATGCAAGCCATCGGGGGTCCACACCGATACAAACCAACCTCCCACCCAACAACTATACCAAACCACTACTAAAGAATCTTTATCCTTTATTCTTCCACCCCTTGTAATATATTATTATACTAACCATGTTTTCGCACTCAAAACCACTAACTACCAGTTCCCCAACCGCTCTTCCCACAACAAATTGATCTCCCCAAACCCACCACTATTACAAACCACCCAAACCATAACAAACAAATCCCCTTCATTTAACAGGATTCTACTGTATCTCTTTTCACAATCATTCTTTTCTTTTTACAAACAAGTTGTACAACAAATGTTTATGCATCAAGAAGAGTAGAAAAGTACAAGTTATTTGAGGAGTTGAAGACTTACAAAGAAATATGGTTTTTAGAGATGAACAAAGATCAAGAACAACCCAAACGTTGTTTGTTTTATACCCGAATGATCTTAGATGATCAAACCTTCAAGTTGTCTTCAAATGTATATGATTAGAAGTGAAAATGTATGATTTGATAAGGGTTTGTGTTTGGTTCGTGTGTTTTAGAGAGAGAAGAAGCAAGAGAAATGTTTTTGTGTGTGTTGGATGTGAATGAAAATGAATGAGATGAATAACACATGACAAGATACACACACACTCACACACACTAGTGTGTGCCGATTGTTAGGAGACAAAGAAAAGGGGACGAAAATGATCCACCTATCAAATGCATTCCAGTACAAGTCCTTAACCTTAATTCATGCTTGCATGTCTAGAGAATAAGTTCAAAATTTGAATCCTATGCATGTATACACGTGCATAATTGGTTGAAAATGAGACCAAGGGGGGACCAAAAGTGACCTCCAACTTTCTAGGGAACTAGTGCTCAAAAATACATTTAATTTCCAAAGGTCTTGTATGCATAACAAAGTATAGTTAAATTCCACGGAACACGCAAATAACGAAACGAGTATCGGCATCACGGAAAATTACGAAATTTTAAATATTGTTTAAAAACATAATAACGCGGCTATTGCCAAAATACTACGACGTTTGGTGCCCCGGTTCGCTCCCAGCGACGATTCTCAGATAATAACGGAACAACTTCCCAGTTAAACGGTAAAGCTAAACGAAACTTTTAAAAATTCAAATTACTAGACGGAAACGGTTAAATTATCGAATGGAAATTCTCGGGTTGTGACATTCTTTCCCCGTTAAAGAAGCTTTGTCCTCAAAGCTTAGGACACAACCTTTGCCGCGGGTGCAAAGTTGGTGAAAAGCTGCGGGTATTTCTTCTGCATTTGATCTTCACGCTCCCATGTAAACTCAGGACCTCTCCTTGAGTTCCAGCGTACCTTCACAATCGGAATATGGCTCTGCTTCAGACGCTTGACCTCACGGTCCATAATTTCGACAGGTTCTTCAATGAAATGCAATTTGTCGTCAACTTGGATCTCATCCAATGGTATAACAAGCAGTTCATCAGCCATGCATTTCTTCAACTTCGAGATGTGAAACGTACTATGAACTCTGCTCAATTTCTCTGGGAGTTCAAGATGATAGGCAACGGTTCCTACTTTAGCAATGATCTTAAAAGGTCTAATATAACGAGGGTTCAACTTTCCCCGTTTGCCAAAACGTATCACCCCTTTCCATGGCAATACTTTCAACATGACCTTATCAATCCTACTTCAAACTCAAGAGGTTTTCGTCTTACATCGGCATAGCTCTTTTGACGATCACAGGCGGCTTGGATACGGCTCTTGATTTGAACGATCTTCTTAGTCGTCTTGTGGATGATCTCTGGGCCAGTGACTGACTATCTCCAACTTCAGCCCAGCAGATTGGTGATCGGCACTTGCGCCCATACAACGCCTCAAATGGAGCAGCCTTAATGCTGGTATGGTAACTGTTGTTATATGAAAATTCTACCAATGGTAAGTGTCTATCCCAACCTTTTCCAAAGTCGAGTACACAGGCACGTAACATGTCCTCAAATGTTTGAATGGTCCTCTTTTGTTTAGTTCATGGTAGTCGATACATATTCAAAAAGAACCATCTTTCTTCTTGAAACAAACCAAACAGTGCATCCCTAGGGTGAGGAACTCGTACTTATAAATCCTCTGTCAGATAGTTCTTGCACTGAGTAGACAACTCTTGCATTTTTGCTGTGATAATCGAGTAAACGGTGCTCGTGCTACAGGTGCAGGCACCAGGGACTAAAGTCCGATTTTGAAATTCAACTTGTCGTATTTGGAGCATTCCAGCAAGTCTTCTGAAAGACTTTTGGAATTCCCTACGATTGGCACTCCTCAATCGCTTCTCATTTGACATATCCCAACCATTCCTGGATGTAACTTGCGCTAGGTAGACTTGACATCCCTTCTCAATATACATAAAGGTCCTTGTACACGTATGATGTCATGCTTACTTCCTTCCGCCATCGAAATTAATCACCCGATTAACCCTCAACAACCTTATCTCCATAAGGAAATGGATGACCTGTCTTCATACAAACGATTCAATGCATAGAACTATTTGCCAACTAATCCAAACCAATGATTACATCAAAACTACAAGTTCTACGGGCATTAATCCTTATTCTAACGATAGACCTCTAAAAATCCTAACGTGCAACCTCTAAGAACAATATTTGTTTTTGAAATTCTTCCATCGGCAAGTTCTACGGCATAACTAGTGTCTAAAGTGGTTTGGGAGCAACTAAACAAGCAAGAAGCATCTAAAAAGAAACGATACACAAAATCTTTATATCGTTGCCTGATCGAATAACATAGAAGCATAACAGTTATTAAGAAGAAACATACCCAAGACAAACTTAGAAATCAGGGTTTTTCCCTCCTCCCAACCAATGGCGAAGCCTTTTGCTGTAGCTTATGTTACCTCCCATCTGGTTTCTAGTTCCTGTTTCCCAACTCGTTTCCATGTTATGGAATCACAACTTGGACATTCTCTCTTCACATGTCCTGGTCTCCCACACTTATAGCAAATAACACCTTGCTGATTCCTAAGTGAGGCTCTTTGTGTATTTGGTTCCGCAGCTGCATATCTGCAATCTCTTATCTGGTGACCAACTCTCTTATAATTTTTACACTTTACTGTACATGGCCCTACATGGTGGTATCTGTACTTGTTGCAGAGTGGGTGAGGTCCAGCATAACCTCTCTTCTCATTTCCCACCGTTTTAAGCTCTAGGCACCTTTTAATAAACCACTACTAACATTTTTGTCTCTTGAGTGGTGTTGCTGTCCCTGGTTAATCCCTTGGGTTACTTTTCAATCCTCCTCTAATCACAGCATTCCTTGCAGCATAACCCTGGAGCTTATTGTCCATTAATTGGTTAGCAATGCGTATGGCATCTTGGAGTCTAGCCGGATTCGCAGCAATCACATTTCCCTAAATATTGTCTGGTAATCCTCCAATAAACCTCTCCACTTTGTCCTCTTCATCAGGGACCATTCTAGTACACAACAAAGTTAACTCCTGAAACCTTTGAGTGTAAGCAGTCAAGTCGTTTCCTTTCATGGTCAGATTCTACAATTTAGTTTCCATCTTTTGAATATCGTTCCTTGGACAATACACTTCAGCCATCAACTTCATAAGTCCAGCCCACATCATGGCATATGCAGCATCAACACCAATTGTTCTCTTATGAGAGTTCCACCAAGTCAAAGCACTGTCTTGCAGTGTGCATGTAGCATATTTCACTTGATACTTCGGTGGGCAATTACTGATGTTGAACACAATCTCCATTTTCTTGAACCAGCGGGTCAATCCGACAACGCCTTCAGTTCCTGAGAAATTTTGTGGCTTTCACTTCAAAAAGTCTTGGAAAGTGCACTCTCGAGCCACTGGCATGAAACCTCCATAGTTCATGCCATGATTTCTATTTCCATTTCCATTTCCTCTATTCCCTCCATTTCCATTTCCTCTATTTCCATTTCCTCCATTTCCATTTCCTCTGTTTCCATTTCCTCCATTTCCATTTCCTCCGTTTCCATTTCCTCCGTTTCCTCCATTCTAATCTTCTTGTTCATCCCTGTCCTCATTCAGGGGTTCAAGGCTTATTGCGGCTTCACGAGCCTCCATCTCTTCAGCTACTCGGTGATTAACCAAGCCTTCAACCTCCTCATGAGTCATGGATGCTCTGGATCATGTGTTAGGCATCTTCCTATAACACAACAACATAGTGCTCGGTAAGATTTATAGGAAATGCGAGATCACTAACGGGGTTAAATAAAATTTACGGTTAATTCGCATAGAGAATACATGATCAAAATATATTCACGGAAACCCCATAATACATGACGCAAAAGCATAAGTAAATCAAATCATGACATCATATCATAGATAAATATCAATTTTATATCATCTAACATAAGTGATTACATCACATTGGTTTCAAAATACAGAAAATAAAAGTTTCTAACAATACGGTCGCTACTAGACGCTACTGATCGATACTACAACACTAATGAACATATTTAAGGATAGTAGCCTATGTGCTTCCTAGCACACGCCTCAAATCTGCCAACTCTCACTCGATCATAAAATCAAAATTGTTTTATCTGCCTCAACTCTCTCTGCATACGTGACATGCCGTGCTGGAGTCAGTCAACTCTCTAACTCTCAACACTTATGGTGCCTCTGAGCCTCCTGTTATCCCTCTCCAACTCAGCAACCCTCTCTGTCAAAGCAGTGACTGTCGACTCAACCCTAACAATCCGATGTCCCTGCTCCCTCTAGACGCCCTCAATGACCTGTATACGATAGACTGGGATAACCTCGGTGTGATCATGGAATCTCTGAACCAAATCTCTCAAAGTCTCATACGTACACCCTGCTGCTCCCTCCTGAGCAGGCTCAGGGACAACCTCCGGTACCACAGGAGGTGTATCTCCATCGTCACTAACTATAATCGGGTCTCTAGTACCCGTCTCAACATCATCCCGAGCAACGGTCATCGCCTTAACCCTAACATCAACTCCACTAGCTCTAATGATATTCGCAAAATCAAAACACGCCTCAATAACCGCCTCAACGGGATCAACATCAACCCCATCACTCCTCTCAACATCATCGTCCATCTCTATATTAGTCCCTCTAGACCTAGACTGCTCAAAACTCTCATCCTCAATGTCAACTCCTAAACCAACCTCTCTAGGTACGTATGGCTCAAAACTAGCCTCTAAACAACCCTTTAAGTCCGCCAAATAGCCAGAATCCCTAACCCTCTTAGGCGATGGTATCAAATCAGCATGGACAAGAGATAGAGCTCCGGATACAAGTGGTAATGCAGGTACGGATGTCATAAGGGACCTATGTCTCTTGCGAGATGGCCCCGCAGAAGTACTCGGTAAATCAGGAGAAGAATGATCTGACAATGAGTGTCTCGATGAAGAAGCATCTGAATGAAAATCTGATGATGCCTCTGATGATGAATCTGAAAAAGAATCTTGAACTGAATCATCTGGAGAGAAATAACCTGATGAAGAATGATTGACAGAATGTCTCACAGCAAGCTGCTGAACAGGTAATGGTCTAACCCTCTTCCTCACAGTCATCATATGTACCGGCCCATTAAGATGGTAGCGGTATGGTCGACTGTAAGGAATAGGCTGTCCAGGTGCTAGAATCATAACTCAACGACAAGGTATGACAGGTGATTTATGGGTAGAAGCAGTAATCTTAGTAAAAGGTGTACCATGGGTAGGTAATGGTGGTGTATCTGGTGTATCATTATCTATGGTGTCATCAGTCGATGATAAAAATGGTGAGACGACTGGTAATGGTGGTATATGGTCTGATGATGGATCCTTAGATGGATCAGACTTTAAATCAAATGCAGGTAAGTAATCAGGAGATGCTGGTGTATAATTTGGGGATGGTGGTATAGTAGGTGCTATGATAGGTGTCTCAGCGGGTATCATGTAGTGTCAGTCTGAGTAGTGGGTGGAGTAATCACTCGTGCGGTGTCAGGAATAGTGGTAGGGATGGTACCGAACAAGATAACTCGTCTAGCAGGTGTCCCCGCACTGCCCTCAGATGAATCCGAAGAAACTGAGATGATAGAAATAGCCATGACCTGCACAAGCAAAAGTTTATATAAATATCGTTTATACCAACCATGCATTATGCAGGGAAAAGAAATGAACAAATGGGTAAGTGAATGAATGAAATGAATAGGCCATCAAATGCAATACCACAAAAAAGTAATGCAATATAATTATAATAATATTAGTTATATTTAGCATTTAATTACATAGTATTATTTACGTAGTATCTAGTAGAATCACGTAAGGCACATAATCACGTAGGATCACATACTGGTTATAGTCCAGACCTAGTTAAACTACCCGGTTCTCTATAACCTTGGCTCTTGATACCAATCTGCCACACCCCCAGACGGGGCCAAAAGTTCAATATAGACCCAATTTTTGACATAGACCCAATGAACCAATCCTAGCCACTCATTTTTTCATCAAAAAATAAAAAAACCCACTTTCCACCTTTTTTTTAAAATTAAATATCTCACACACTGTTAATCGTTACGCAAAACAAAACATACTATCGTGACGAGAATTAAATTATCTTTCTATAGAGGGGCGACACTATGTACTTTCGACGAACTTTTTTTTATAATTTTATGAAATCATATATGATTTATGAAATCATATATGATTTTATGAAATCATACATGATTCGTTATACGAATCATATATGATTTTATTAAATCATACATGATTCGTCATACGAATAATATATGATTTTCGCAATTCGTGACTAAAACAAAATTGAAAAAAAGTTCGACGGAATCACAAATCATATATGATTTTATGAAATCATATATGATTTTATGAAATCATATATGATCCGTTATACGAATCATATATGATTTTCGCAATTCGTGACTGAAAAAAAAATCAAAAAAAAATTCCTCGAAAGTATATCGTGTCACCCGTCTACTGAAAGATAAAAAAATACTCGTCGCGATGGTGTATTTTTTATCGTGTGATGATTTACCGTTTGTAAGATATTTTATTTTTAAAAAAGAGGTGGAAAGTGGTTTTTTTTTATTTTTGATGAAAAAATAAATGGTTGAGATTGATTCATTGGATCTATGACAAATAATGGGTCTATGTTGATCTTAACTCCCCAGACGGGGCCTGAACAGAATACGTGTCCGGAGGCGTGACTTAATTGAACATCTCAAGTACAAAGCATAAAGAACGACCTCTAAGGGTACGTTTTAAAAACAAACACCGTTGCATAAATTTAAAATAATAATAAGTTTACATGATCAAATTTA
>BQNB010060867.1:0-27790 GCA_026074375.1 Tanacetum coccineum
AGTATCGGGACTCACGGACCTTAGGTTTCAAAAACTCTCAAGTTTCCTGAATATACATAGCTTTAAAATAGAATAGTCAAAGTTCAAAAGCATATTTGAATTTAACAAAAAGAGACTTAACTATTAAACATTTATGCAATTTTAACCCTCGACCTTTTAGAAGGCTGCAACATCGGTTGTGAGCCGGCAAGATGCAGCAAACTTTTATCAGCCCACAGCTTATATTATCGGTGCTTTTTTTTTGAACTTGATAGTACCACGATATTATCGGTGCTTTTTTTGTACTACGATTACGATGCACATGTTAAGGGGGAGCTTTTAGTAATGATTAAAACATTCAAAGTGTAAACCTTTTGATATTTATATCAAACACTTTGAATGAATTTTTCAATGATTTTGGTTTGTAATGGTGATGGAATACCCTAAAAGACCGACCATGTACTTAATTTTATGGAGTTATAAGGTGGTTAGGTATAGGTATTCAAATCCCATGATCCAGCCAGAACCGGAGGGATCTACCCAGGGATATCCACTAGTTAGTGTAGAAGTCCTTAGGTATGATAAAAGGAGAAAAAGTGAGAAAAGGGAATAATGCCGACTGAGATGGAGCTAACACTGGAACAAACCCAACAAGGTGTTAGTTATGAAGTCTCGGTATGCATTGAAGGGGTTGAAGAATGAAAAAGAAATGTAAGGATAAAGGGTGTAAAGAAAGAAGCCCTCCATACACTTAGGCAGAAACCGGGTCAATACATAAACTGTCGGAAACACTAAGGTGTTGTCTGACATTGAAGACTGTCATGGACCCAGTGACGCTATGCACAACCCTCCCTAGCCACTCAAGGTATCTCAAAAGACGTAAGATCCTTGTGATTTTGCCAGAACATCCGAGTGATACTTAAGTATTCACCATGAAGATGGAAATCCTGCTTGAGCCAACATCAAACAAGCTCATGGTAGGTGACTTGTGCGATTCTCTACGAATCAAACTTGTGACAACTGGAAAGAAACGATGGTGCGATTCTATAAGAATCAAACTTGTTCCAGGTTATGAATTAACGATTGATGATGAATTTTTGAAATGATCAACACTTTTGACGTGTCACAAAAACACTTTAGCAAGTGACACGTCGATTGATTTTCAAATCAATTTTTCTATTCAATCAGTGAGATAGTAACGCACCGGTTCACTCTTATCGTGCTGTCTGCTTTGAGACGTTCCGGTAATGAGAACATGCCGAGTTTGATGAATCTAATACAAATGTGTTAGAATGGTTCTATACTTCAGCTGGAAATCCTGTCAAGGAGATTCTTCTTAAATTGAATCTACCTGATCACAGGTCAATCCTCACGGATTTAAAGGTTACTCAAACCAAACACGGGCGAATGACAAAGCCATATTCGTTCCACCGCTTTATTGCTAACTGTTTTAATGCAGGAAACTTAAAGATGGAGGTGTACCTGATTCCAGCTGACTCACAAGATTCATAGCCACATGCTCATACCCGACCGACAATCATAAAGACATCATGAAAGCTCAAGCACATGTTTCAAGACTTCCGCTACTCTGATACTGTACGTCTTTCTTGAAGTGACAAAGTGTTAAAGTTAAAAAATTTCAAGAAAGATGCAACATTAAAGCTTTTTAAGTCAACAAATCAAGAAAGGTATGAGCATGTCGGTCCAGAAGTCACAAGATGACAAAATTTACAAGATGGCGAAACGAGATTATGCTTGGTTGATGATCTCAAGGTGTTCAAGATCACATTCAAGACATAATAAGGAACAAGCTCAAAACCTAAAGTCTATGATCACTACATCAAATCACAAGTTAATGATTAAAGTTTAAGAATACGAGCTGAAGACTAAAGACAAAGCATAGTATGCTAGGATTAAATTTTTGTAAATTGGAGTGACCTCCCTTAGGGGGAGATTGTTAGAAGCGTAAGAAACGCGAGAAACGGGCTTAAAACGACAAAGTTATGTCATTTTTAGTAAAGGAGTAATTATAAACGTTTTTACTTTATAATTACAATTTCACTTAAACAAATAATGGTGATATACTATATAATTATATATGTTATTAGTTATAAAGTGCCTATAATAGAACAACTCAAGAATCTTTGTAAACCGAACAACTTGATTTCATGGTGAACCGAACAACTAAAATCCACTTGAAACCGAACAACTCAAAACTTTGTAAACCGAATAACTTGATTCTCTTTGGAACCGAACAACTTCTTTTTCAAGTGTGAACCGAACAACCCAAACTGAGTCAACTCGGTATTTACCAAGTTGACCCGGGTCAATTCAACTGAGTCAAATCTAACCGGTCATTACCGAGTCAAAGTTATAGAAATGTAGAATGAATAGAATGACAAACTCGAATTAATTTAACCACAATAAGCACAAACCACAATTAACAAAACAACCACAGCCTCTTTAGCACAAATCCAACTCACTTAACCTAAATCCCTTCGTCACAAATATCAATACACAGATCCAACTCATCTAAATCCTATTCCCATCGTCACAATTATACAACTACAAATCCAACTCCATCTCCTTTCAACAACAAGACTCGAAAATAAATCAACTATGATCTCAGATTTGTTCAAAGCTTATACATGAATCTTTAAAGAATTCATGTGCTTGAACCATATCCATCATTGATCTATAAAAGCCATAGCCTTTTTTTCTTTGATATTCGAACTTAATGTTTGGTTTATAACACTTGGGTTATAACCTTTCATTATTTCGATTTGGAAAACAAGAAAACATAAAGAAATTGAACCTACCCGAGACCTCACTAAAAGATCTTGAAGCCTTTGTTCTTGTCTTCGTGTTTGGTGCTCGTTTAGAAACAGCAGAAAGATGATAATGGTATAAGCTTTCGTGCTTCATGAGTATGGTTCTTCGATTACATAAAAGATAGATCAATGGATTCAATTGGTTCGTTGGCTTGAGTTGAACGAACTAAAAGATGTGTGTATTGTTCGAGTGACAAGAGTGTATGATCGTTTTGGGGGGTGATATGTTTGTATGAGTCGTTGATTTGATACGCAGAGATAGGATATAAGGATTGAAGATTTTATGAAGTTAAGAAGTAGATCTAACTTCTAGAGTGATGAAGTTTTGTTGACTGTTGGGAGAAAAAGAAGGTGGGTGGCGATTGTTTAAGTGAGAATGTAATTAGGGTTATCAAATGATATAAAAATTAGGGTATCGAAATATTTATATCCTGATTCCCCCATGTTTAAGAGTTGGATTATGGACCTGGCTTTGTGGCTTAGTGGGCTCGAGTGTGCAATGAGGCCAAGTCTTAATTGATACAGTGGACCAGGTATTATGATTTCTTTTGGGCCTATTTTCTCATCCGAAAATTATAAGGAGTAATGGGCTAGATTTATTATTCAATAATATGGGTTGTGAAGTGTGGGCCGAGAGTTATTGTTTGGGTGATATCAAGATGGGTTTGTTGGAATGACGTATGTGGGCCGAGCCAAAACAACAACTTGTGGTATCCAAATTTATGTTTAAGTATATTGGGCTTAACGTAATTTGGGATGCGAGTTTATTGAGTGGGCTGTGTTTGTGATGGACCCGGGTATAATAGTTTGAGTGTTAAATGGTTTCGCATTAAAACTAAATTCGGCTAAATGATTCACTTGGGATGATTTTTTGCCATATTTAGTTGTTAATGGATACATTTGAGATTAAATGCTTATCGGTTGCATTCGGGGTTTATAATGACAAAGTGACGAGACCGGGATCAATTTGGATAAAGAATCATGAAACTTAAAGGCTAGATTTGGAATTAAATTTTTTGTGACTACGGAGTTGATCGGGTATCACTTATTTGAGATTGAAGTGGCATTTTACGAAGGCGTGTTCTTATTTTATCTTGAAGTCGGGGTTGGCTGGATGCATGACTTTGAATGATAACTTGCTCGGGCTTAAGAATTTGGATGAAATCTTGGATTATCTAGTTTCCAGCAGTCGGGGTGGATGGTTGAAGACCTGGATAACTATCACCTAGATCCAACCTTAGAATCTGCCTGTAAGTATACTAAACTAATTCAAGAGTTGCTTTCAAAAATCAGAAAAACCTGCCCTAGTCTTAACAATTCTGGAGAACAATTAGTGGCTGTGACCCCAATGAATAAAGTCAAAAGAGTTAGATTTACTGAGCCCGTCACATCCTCAAGAAACACATTCCCAAAAAGGCCTCTACATCAAACCTAGCTTCTAACAAACCTATGTTGTCTTCTACAGGAGTAAAACCATCTACTAGTGCTAGCGAATCACAGCCTTCAGGCAATACAAAGAAAGATAAGATTCTGCAAACACAAAGTAGTACTCAGATGAATAAAGTAGAAGCCCACCCTAGGAAAGTCAAATCTAGTTTGAAAAATAAAGATCATGTTGTTGCACCTAAAGGAAATGCTTATGTGCAGCATTCCAAGCTTAATGTTAATTCTGAACTTAAATGTGTTAAGTGTAATGGTTGTATGCTTTTTGATAATCATGATTTTTATGTTCTTGATTATATCAATAATGTGAATGCTCGTGCAAAATCTAAATCTGCCAAGAAACAAACAAAGAGAAAAGTTTAGAAACCAACAGGAAAGATGTTTACAACTATTGGATATATTTGGAGACCTACTGGTCGGACCTTCACTATCGTAGGAAATGCGTGCCCTTTAACTAGGATTACCACTACTACTGAAGCGCCCCTTAGGAAACCAGTTGTTCTAGATAATAAAACATCTAAACCTGCTGTAACTTTGGTATATTTACGGAAACCTAGGAACTCTAAAACTAATGTTCCTGTTAGCAAATCTAAGGTTCTTCAATATGTATCTGCTAACAAAAAGGAACCTAGTAAATCTTGGGGATCCATAATTTCCGATGTTCCATCTTCCTCTCTTAATGAAAGCAGGTCGTCCAAATTTTCCTCTGGTATTTGGACTCTGGCTGCTCCAAGCATATGACCGGAGATCTCTCTCAGCTCACTAATTTTGTCAACAAATTTTTGGGTACAGTCAAATTCAGAAATGATCATGTGGCAAAGATTTTGGGATATGGTGATTATTAGATTGGGATGTTATGATATCAAGGGTTTACTATGTGGAAGGACTTTGACACAACTTATTCTCCATTGGGCAGTTTTGTGATTCGAACCCTGAGGTTGCTTTTCGTCAACACACCTGCTTTTCGTCAACACACCTTGATTTATTGACTGGATCTCGAGGCAATAATCTATATACTCTGTCTCTTGGAGACATGATGGTGTCCTCTCCCATATGTCTCTTGTCAAAGGCCTCAAAGTCTAAGTCCCGGTTATGGCACCGACGTTTGTCTCATCTAAACTTTGGTGCAATCAACCATTTAGCTAGACATGGTCTTGTTCGAGGTCTCTCTAAGCTTAAATTTGAAAAGGACCATCCGTGTTCTGCATGTGCCATGGGTAAGAGCAAGAAGAAACCCTACAAACCTAAATCTGAAGACACCAATCAAGAAAAACTCTATCTGTTACACATGGATCCTTGTGGACCAATGCATGTCGCAAGTGTTAATGGAAAGAAGTACATCCTCGTCATTGTCAATGATTACTCACGATTCACGTGGGTTAAGTTCTTAAGGTCAAAAGATGAAGCTCTAGATTTCATAATCAAGTTTCTCAAGATGATCCAACTGCGACTTAAAGTACCTGTCTGACGCATCAGAACAGATAATGGAACTGAATTTGTTAATCAAACGTTGCGTGAATATTATGAGAAGGTTGGTATCTCTCATGAAACATCTGTAGCTTACTCTCCATAGCAAAATGGTGTTGTTGAAAGACGGAATCGTACGCTAATTGAAGCTGCTTGTACAATGTTGATTTATGCAAAAGCTCCGTTATTTCTATGGGCTGAAGCAGTGGCTACCGCATGTTACACCCAAAACCGTTCCATCATACGCCTTCGTCACGGCAAAACACCATATGAGATTTTACATGACAAACTTCCCGACTTATCTTTCTTTCATGTATTTGTTGCACTCTGCTATCCAATAAATGATAGTGATAATTTGGGCAAGTTACAACTAAAGGTTGATATTGGTATTTTCATTGGTTATGCACCCACGAAGAAAGCATTTCGAATTTACAATTGACGTACCAGACGAATCATTGAGACAATTCATGTAGATTTTGATGAGCTGACTGCGATGGCTTCTGAACACAGCAGTTCAAGACCCGCACTTCATGAAATGACTCCTGCAACAATCAGTTCAGGACTCATGCCAAACCCTCCTCCTTTAACACTATTTGTACCACCTTCGAAAACTGACTGGGATATGTTGTTTCAACCGTTGTTCGATGAATTACTCAATCCCCCACCTAGTGTTGATCTCACAGCCCCTGAAGTCGTTGCTCCAATTAATGAAGTAGCAGCTCCAGAACCCGCTGTATCAACCGGTGCACCTTCCTCAACTACAGTTGACCAAGATGCACCATCACCAAGTAACTCTCAAACAACACCCGATACCCAACCTCCTGTCATTCCTAACGATTTTGAAAAAGACAATTATGATATTGAAGTTGCACATATAGGTAATGATCTGTACTTTGGTATTCTAATTCCAGGCTGCAATTACATGAGCAAGCTCTTTTCTTTTACTACGATGCTTTCCTCACTGCTGTTGAACCCAATACGTATAAAGATGCTTTAACTCAAGCTTGTTGGATCGAAGCAATGCAAGAAGAACTCAACGAGTTCGAACGTCTTGAAGTATAGGAGCACATACCCTGACCAGATAAAGTTATGCTTATTACTTTGAAGTGGATATACAAAGTGAAACTAGACGAACTGGGAGGTATACTAAAGAACAAAGCTCGATTAGTGGCTTGTGGTTATCGTCAAGAGGATGAAATCGATTTTTAAGAGTCTTTTGCTCCGGTTGCAAGATTAGAGGCTATAAGGATTTTTCTTGCGTTTGCTGCTCATATAAACATGGTCGTCTACCAAATGGATGTGAAGACTGCGTTTCTGAATGGTAATATACGGGAAGAAGTTTATGTTAGCCAGCCGGATGGGTTTGTGGATAAAGATAAACCAAATCACGTGTACAAGCTTAAGAAAACTCTTTATGGGTTTAAACAAGCTCCATGCGCGTGGTATGACATGTTGTCTTCGTTCCTGATATCCCAAGACTTCTCCAAAGGTTCAATGGATCCCACATTGTTCCTACGCAGAGACGGCAAGGAACTACTTCTGGTACAAATATATGTCGATGATATCATCTTTGCTGCATCTACACCTGAACTTTGTGACCTATTTTCTAAAATTATGTGTTCAAAATTTAAGATGTCAATGATGGGCAAAATCTCATTTTTCTTAGGACTATAAATTTCTCAAAGTCCCAGAGGCATCTTTATTAACCAGTCAAAATATGCCCTTGAATCTTTAAAGAAATACGGTTTTGACTCTTGTGACTCAGTGGATACTCCCATGGTGAAGAAATCCAAACTGGATGAGGATAAAGAAGGGAAAGCCGTTGATCCGTCACACTATCATGGTATGATAGGCACCCTTCTTTATCTCACAGCCAGTAGACCTGACCTACAATTTGCTATATGCATGTGTGCCCGGTATCAGGCTTGGCCTACCGAAAAGCACTTTCGATATCTAAAAAGAACTGTTAATCGGGGACTATGGTATCCGAAGGATTCTTCGATTGCTCTAACAGCATTTTTAGATGCGCATCATGCTGGTTGTCAAGATACACGCCGTAGTACATCTGGTAGTATGCAATTTTTGGGTGATAGACTTATCATTTGGTCATCAAAAAGGCAGAAAAGCGTTGTGATATCAAGTACGGAAGCTAAATATATTGCTTTGTTCGGCTGTTGTGCTCAAATCCTTAGGATGAGATCATAGCTTACCGACTATAGCTTTGGTTTCAACAAAATTCCAATGTACTGTGATAACAAAAGCACTATTGCCTTATGCTGCAACAACGTTCAACATTCCAGATTAAAGCATATAGACATCAGATTTCACTTTATCAAGGAGTATGTTAAGAATGGGGTGATCGAACTTTACTTTGTCAATACGGAGTATCAACTGGCGAACATTTTCACTAAAGCTTTTGGCCGAGAAAGAATTGAATTTATGATCAACAAGCTGGGAATGCGGAGTTTTACACCGGAGTCTCTGAAACAATTGGCAGATAAAGTTGATGAATAGTAGTGGTACCTATTCACATATCTTGTATCATATGTATATACATAAAATCATAGAAACCAAAAAGATTTTTCATTTTTAGAAAAATTTTATAAAAACAAAATACAAAAATATAAAATCTATAAAACCAAAGAAAAAATTAAAAAATGAAAAAATATAAAAAAAGGTAACAAAGGCATGTCTTCTGAAAATCGATAACATTTACGGTCTTAGAAATGTCATTTAATAATGATACGAGACTGTAAATGAAGTTCGAGCAGAAGTTACAAATGTTTTCAAAACATGCCAAATGGCTTGCTATTATTTCAGATAGTAACCCAGAAATCATTTTAAAGGCAAGTATTCCGTCAAAAAGGAAACTTGTCCTCTCAACGGGAATTTATTCTCGGGCATGGTCTACTTTATGACCATGCAAAGACTTGTGTTTACTTTGCAACACAACCCATGTTTCCTATATTACCTTAAGTGTACGTGTTAGTGCGCTTATGTGTTAAAATAAGAGAAATCGTATTTTTATTGGTAAAAAGTTATCTTCATAATGAATCAGTGTTTTCAGTAATCACAAAAAGATTTTCAAAGACAATTCGACCACTCAAACATTGACAACAGCTCTTTAAATATAAAACGGGTCATTATTTGAGGGGGAGAAAGCGTCATCAAATAATATTTTAAAATGGTCTTTCAAAATAAGTCACGGAATAAACGGATAAAGTTTTTGATAATGACGGATAACATTTTCAAGGGGAGTTAATTTATATTAACATCAAGAGCGTTAGATGTCATTTGTTTAAATCTTTATAGACTTATTTGCAATTTGAGACTTAGTAAATTCAGGCCTTAAACTACATTCAATCAATATTGCCAACACCTCATAGTTTGTAAAAGACTTAGGAATGCTTAGAAATACTTTCATAGTTTTAAAAGCCTTGAAGTTGATTCTCACGGAATAGATTTAAGCTTATTAATTCTTTAAACACGATCTCTAATATGTATGCGTATAAGGTTTTGCTGATTCCGACGTGTCGAAACCAGCAAGGGGGAAGGAGTAGATGTATACTTGATAGTGTCCTTGGCCTTCTTTTGAGGTTAGCTTCTTTTGTCTTTTGAGGTTAGCTTCTTTTGATTTTAGGCCGTTTTGAATCTTTCGGATGCACTATTCCAATCACATGGTGGAAGAGACATCTCGTCATTAGCCAGTATGAATCATTTGAATCCTCAGGGGGAAGTGTTAGGAGTATAATTATTTAAAACGTAAGAAAAGTTCTTTCTGATTCAAATAATGCTTCCTCAAATGGTCAATCCCTAAGCTTATTCTTAAAAGAAGTAGAAGTATTTGATAAAAGAGGTACACATAGGTATGATGATTCCTTAAGTCAGTTAATATTCTACAAAAAGAAATGAGTACATTTGGGACTTAGTTAACTTAGGTGTTATCATTTCGACTACTTAGAGGGAATAATTGTGACATCCGGGACATAGTTGACTTTGGTGTTGCAATTTATATCATCAATATCCTAAAGAGATAAATGCGCTCATCCGGGACTTAATTAACTTTGGTGTTGCGGTAACAAATTCTTGAAAGGGTTAACTGTGCAATTCGGATATATGAGCTTTATACATTAAGACTGTTTGATGCGGCTTAAAAGAAAGTTCTTAATCTACTCAAGAAAGGATTGCTGGTTTAAGGGGAAGCTAAGACAACATCAACACCGACATCACCAACCACACATGCTCAAGTTACATATGTATCTGAATCTGTTTCATACTCAAAGTTTGAAGCAAAGACTTTCCTAACTTGGAAAGAAAGTTGAAGTAATACCGAAGAGTGCTTGGACAGAGAAAGATCTGATTGACAACTTCTTGAAAGAAAGAAGGTTAATGAGGAGCTTAGAAAAGGTTATTGGTGGGAGATTATACGAAGGAGACCTACGGCTGCTATAAAGGACCATATAATTTCATCATATGATGTTCTCATCATTTAGGTCAAATCTTCGTATATAATAAACATGTGAATTTGTATATATGTAGTGTAGACTTTATGGTGATATTAAGGAGTGCTCGAGTACAAAATTTTCAATTCTTAGTAAATTCAAAAAATTTCAACTTATTGTACTCAGCACTATCTTATATACCCTCATAGATTGAAGGGGAGCATTAAAATGTTCCTCATAGATAGTATATAACAATTTTCCCCGAAAGGTTAATCAATTAATATCCAAAATATCAAGGGATTAACATTTTGGATAAGGGGAGAAAATGTGATTAACCTAGATCTAACTTGTATTGAAAGATGTGATCAAATAAAATAGACTCAATGCACTCCACACTTAGCATGTACTATGATTGCGATGCACATGTTAAGGGGGAGCTTCTAGTGATGATTAAAAATATTCAAAGTGTAAACCTTTTGATATTTATATCAAACACTTTGAATGAAGTTTTTCAATGATTTGGTTTGTGATTGTGATGGAATACCTAAAAAGACCGACCATGTACTTAATTTTATGGAGTTATAAGGTGGTTAGGTATAGGTATTCAAATTCCATGATTTAGCCAGAACCGGAAGGATCTACCCAGGGATATCCACTAGGTAGTGTAGAAGTCCTTAGGTATGATAAAAGGAGAAAAAGTGAGAAAAGGGAATAATGCTGACTGAGATGGAGCTAACACTGGAACAAACCCAACAAGGTGTTAGTTATGAAGTCTCGGTAAGCATTGAAGGGGTTAAAGAATGAAAAAGAAATGTAAGGATAAAGGGTGTAAAGAAAGAAGCCCTCCATACACTTAGGCAGAAATCGGGTCAATACATAAACTGTCGGAAACACTAAGGTGTTGTCTGACATTGAAGACTGTCATGGACCCAGTGACGCTATGCACAACCCTCCCTAGCCACTCAAGGTCTCTCAAAAGACTCTTGTTTCATTTCTCACAGAGATTACACGCATTTCTATCAACTTTCTCACTCCGAGTTAGTTGATATTGAAAAGGTGGCAGTCTGCTCCAGCCTCCGATCACTAAAATCAAAGTGCACTATTGAGTCTAGAGCCAAAAGAGATCATCCATAAATCTCATTAGGACACTTGTCAAATTCTGCTTGCTAAGTCACACAATGTGAATTACAAGATATATATTAAGAGTCCTACGCATTATCCTTGTGATTTTGCCAGAACATCTGAGTGATACTTAAGTATTCACAATGAAGATGGAAATCCTGCTTGAGCCAACATCAAACAAGCTCATGGTAGGTGACTTGTGCGATTCTATACAAATCAAACTTGTGACAACTGGAATGAAACGATGGTGCGATTCTATAAGAATCAAACTTGTTCCAGGATATGAATTGACGATTGATGATGAATTTTTGAAATGATTAACATTCTCGATGTGTCACAAAACCACTTTAGTAAGTGACACATCAATTGATTTTCAAATTGATTTTTCTATTTCAATCAGTGAGATAGTAACTCACAGGTTCACTCTTATCGTGTTGTCTGCTTTGAGACGTTCCGATAATGAAACATGCATAATATTTGATGAATCTAATACCCTTGTGGTTAGAAAATTATATTACTTCAGCTGGAAATCCTGTCAAGGAGATTCTTCTTAAATTGAATCTACCTGATCACAGGTCGATCCTCACGGATTTGAAGGTTACTCCAACCAAAAACGGGCGAATGACAAAGATGGTGGTGAAGGTACCTGTTTCCTACTGACTCACAAGATTCATAGCCACATGCTCATACCAGACCGACAAACATAAAGACGTCATGAAAGCTCAAGTACATGTTTCAAGACTTCCGCTACTCTGATACCGTACGTCTTTCTTGAAGTGACAAAGTATTAAAGTCAAAGAATTTCAAAGAAGTTTCCGTCACTCTGATACCGAACGTCTTTCTCGAAGTGACGAAGTGTTAAAGTTAAAGAATTTCAAGAAAGATGCAACATTAAAGCTTTTCAAGTCAACAAATCAATAAAGGTATGAGCATGTCGGTCCAAAGTCACAAGTTTCACAAGATGGCAAAGTTCATTAAGATGGGAAGAATTAAAGCATGGTTGATGATCTCAATATTGCTACAAGATCACATTCTCACATACAAGTTAAAGATAAAGGAACAAGCTCGATCCCAAAGTCACTAATCACTACAACATATTCACAAGAGTAAATCAAGAAATGAAGTTTACGAGCTGAAGACTAAAGATGAAGCATATATGCTAGGTTTAAAGTTTTGTAAATTGGAGTGACCTCCCTTAGAGGGATATTGTAAGAAACAAGAAAAGTATCTATCACTTCTAATATGTATTAGTCTTAGCTCGTAGTTAATCATATGTCAAGTAAAGTAATCTAATATGGCCCAAGGCCCATGGAAAGCCTTTCTAGCCCCATGGCCGGCCACATCTTATGTATAAATACCCTCTCCATGCTTTGGAGAGGGTGTTGGTTGGTTGGTTGGTTTTGTATTCTCATTTAAATTATGAATTACATGTTTCTTACTTTCTCTCTCTAGAATACATCCTTCCTTCCACTTTCTCTCACTAAGTTCCTTCCCATTTCATATCAAAGATTACTTGTGTTCTTCAACATCGACACGGGCGTGTAAATGAAGTTCGAACAGGGGTTTCAAATGTTTTCAAAACATGTCATTTCTAATTTTTCTTTATGACTTGTAATTACTCTCAGATTGCAACTCGGACCCGAATGACAAAGGAGAGTGTACGTTTCAGTGCACTTATCCTTAGCGTTAAAAGAGAAGTTTTCTAACATGATGTTTTTCAAAAGGTTGAACATAATTTTTCAAGAATTTCTCACTAACGATTCATAATCTTTCAAAATTATGTGTTCAACACTCCATCCCTCATAAAGTTTTACAAGACAATTCTTCTTCAATTGGTGTCATTTTCAAAATGAGTCAATGTTTGAGGGAGAGTTTTTTGAAAAACAAAATTTTAATGATTTTGAATACATCATCACGCGACAATTCTTATTATGTATTCAAAACATTATTAAAATCTCTTAATAACAACTCAGTAATAATAATGACTACTCAATAGATTGTATGTTATAAGATGATTATATGGTTGAGCACGATTTCTCAAGAATTCTTCAATGACAATTCATAATCTTTTAAAATTGTGTGCTCAACAATACTAACCCTCAATTTTATATTCATTTTACAACTTGGTATCATTTTTTTGGTGTCAAACAAATATAAAATTGAGGGGAGCAAGTTAATGTTCCATATAATTCATGCTAAGTATAAAAGTTTTTCCTATAGGATTTTCATGACAAATTTTAATCACAAAGTATTTCAAAAACTAAGTGAATTATTATTTAAAATAAGGGGAGAAATGTAATTAAAATGTGATCTTGAAAATAATAAGTGATCTAATCGACTCAAAGTGCTTGATACTCTTCGGAAAAGGTTTTATGGTTACGATCTTATACCCAACAACATCTTAATTTACGACGATTCTGAAGTCATAAGGTGGTTAGGTTAGGCATTAGTCCTATGATCCAACCAGAACCGGAGGGATCTACCCAAGGACATCCCATAGTTAGAAATAGCAGTCCTTAGGTATGATTGGAGATGAATGAGTATAAGGGAATAATGCCGACTAAGATTGAGCTAACACTGGAACAATCACAACAAGGTGTTAGTAATGACGTCTTGGTAAGCATTGAAGGGGTTGAAGAATGAAAAAGAAATGTATGGATAAAGGGTGAAAACAAAGAAGCCCTCCCTACACCTTAGGCAGAAACTGGGTCAATACATAATCTATTGGTTTTCACAAAGATGAATTCTGATATTGAAGTCGACATCATAGACCTAGTGATGCAATGCACAACCCTCCCCAGCCATTCGGGTTTCTCTCAACAGAAACTTGTCTCATTTGTCACGGAGATACACACGACTTCTATTGACTTTCTCACTCCGAGTTAGTTAATATTGAATAGGTGGCAGTCTGCTCCAGCCTCCGAGTACTAAAACCAAAACGCACTAATCGAGTCTAGAGCCAAGAGATCAATAAAATAAATCTTATTAGGACACATTCCATTACAAACACTTGTTGAACACCAATAAGTTCACAAGCTGCTAACAAAAGTCCTACGCATTATCCTTGAGATTTTGCCAGAACATCCGAGTGATAAGTAAAGTATTCACCGTGAAGATAGAAATCCTGCTTGAGCCAACATCAAACAAGCTCTTGGTAGGTGACTTGCGCGATTCTATATGAATCAAACTTGTGTCAACTGGAAAGAAACGATGGTGCGATTCTATGTGAATCAAACTTGTTCCAGCAAATGAATTAACAGTTTAATCAAAAGATAGTGACTATCTGATTCACTCTTACCGTGTTGTCTGCTTTGAGACGCTCCGGTAACAAGAACGGCTAGTGCAGCTGTGAAACCCTGTCAAGAAGATTCATTTGAATTCTATTTGATCACAGATAGTATTTATACTGATTAACAGGGAACCGTGGTTATTGCAACCTTATTCGACGAAGTGACAAAGACACTCTCGTCCATATCTGTCGATTATCACTAACGAAAACTTGCAGGTTATACGGTGGTGGCGGTATCCCATTCCATCTGAAGTCGGATTCATTACCACATGCTCATGCACAAACTAAAAAGATATACTATAAGCATCAAGATTCAAGAATCAAGAAAGCTCAATAATTAAAGACAAAGACTTCCTCAAACTCTGATAAACAAGATCTTCCTTTAAGATATCAAGTCTATCAAGGGAGATTGTTGGCAAGCTTTAAAGAAGATGTACAGTATGAGCATGTTGGTCAAGACACAAGATCGCAAGATGGCAAAGACGATCAAGACTGAAGGATAAAGATTTAAAGATCTCAGACGTAAAGACAAAGTCAAAAGATAATGACAAAGGCTCAAGATCAAAGATCACAAAGCATAAAGGAACAAGCCTACAACAACATAAAGACCAAGACAAAAACAAGAGCTTAACGACAAAAGCAATATCATTGATCTCATGAAGGAGTGTCACAATGAACTCACGAGATTGTTAGCCTCAAAAAATATTGAGTCAAACATAAGTTCGTTCATTAGGAATATTAGGTCTCGGTCATTTATTAAATAGGCTAGAACAGGAATCGGGCTCGTTAAATTAATCTAATATTGTATGTGTTAAGGACTAAGGTCCAAAGTAATCCCGAGCTCAACCCATAATCAAACACCGCATGGCCCAAAGAAAGCCTTATAGGTCGGCCCATGTAGGTGGTATAAATACCCCTCTCTAAGTGTGGAGAGGGTGTTGGTTCACTTTGTATTTTCACATAGTTAATTCAACCATCTTTCATTTTTCTCTCTTTATTTCTCTCTCTTGTTTCTCTCTCTAAAATTCTTCCATCCTTTTTCCCTTATCTTATTTTCTTGTTCAAATAATGAAGTGAAAGTGTTCTTGGGTTCCGACACCATATATCCGCTATAAATATGTATGCAAGCTATCTTTCAATATAGAATTTTAACAAGCAAACTCTCATTCTAAACTATATTTAGTAAGTCAAGAAAAAGAAAATAAAAAGAGTTTATATGGTCGATTGCAAGACAACAAATAGACTAAACTACCTTTTTATAAGATTAGTGCTATTTAGACCTATAACACATGCCTTAATACATGTCTAATGCATAAATAACTTATATATTTCTATTATGCATTTTCTCTTTCCAAATTCCCATCAATCATTTTTCTAAATCAATTAATCAAATCATTAGGTACATTTGTACGCATGATTGGTCGGCACAACAATCATTTTTCTTTTCTTTTTTTGTTTATAAAGTTCATAACTATAAACAAATAACACTTGATTACAAAATCACCTTTGTTTTACAAGAATTTACTAACCCTCTTTCTATCAAAGAAGAATTCTACAAATTCTACAAAAGCAAATTTAAATCATTTGATTATTCTTTTGATGCGAGCTCTAATCCAATGTTTACTTCTCTTTGTCCAAAAGATGTTACTTTGCTTCAACAAAAGGCTACTCTTGAGGAAATTCGTAAAGCTGTATGGGATTGTGGTTGTGGTAAATCCCGGGGCCAGATGGTTTCTCGTTCCTTTTTCTGAAAACATATTGGGATCTTTTTAAAGATAATATTGTCAACTTCGTCAATGAATTTATGGAATCTGGAACCATGCCTAAAGGTACCAACTCTGCTTTTATTACTTTGATTCCAAAAATACCAAACCCCTTACTTATCAAAGATTATCGTCCGATATCTCTAATTGGTATGCAATACAAAATCGTGGCAAAGCTACTTGCCAACCGCTTATCTACTGCCCTTGACAAGCTCGTTAGTCCAACCCAATCCACGTTTATATCAGGTTTCCAGATTCTCGATAGGCCTCTTATGGTTAGTGAAATTATAGAGTGGTACAGGAAGCGTAATAAATGCCTTCTTATCTTTAAAGTAGACTTTGAAAAAGCTTTTAACACTGTTAGTTAGAATTATCTTGATTTCGTTTTATCCTACATGAGATTTGGAGATATGTGGCGTTCTTAGATTTGAGCTTGTTTACAATCGTCGCGCACATCCATCTTAGTTAACGGTAGTCCTGCTCCTGAATTTTCATTGAAGCGTAGTCTACGTTAAGGAGATCTTCTTTCTCCATTCCTTTTCATTCTTATAATGGAAGGTCTCCATCTATCTTTGGAAGAAGATATGCGTTCCAAACGCATTAAAGGAGTCACTATTGGAAATCCGTGTATTAACTTGTCTCACTTTTTCTTCGCGGATGATGTTATAATTCTTTCTGATTGGGATACACATGATCTCCAACAAATAACGAGCATCCTTAATTCTTTTTATTGTGCTTCAGGCCTTAAAACTAACATCTCTAAATCCAATCTATTTGGTATTAGGGTTACCAAGGAAGATCTCCATACTATGGCTAGTATTACAGGATGTCAAGCTAGCTCCTTTCCCATTACATATCTCGGTCTTCCTATCGGCAAGAGTAGGCATTTCCTGTCGAGTTAGAACACCTTGATCGATAAATTCAATTTAAAATTATCAAAATGGAAAGCTTCTTTTCTATCTATTGGAGGTAGAGACACCTTAATCAAATCTGTCCTTGGGAGCTTAGGTATTTAACCTGTCATTATTCAAAACTCTCGAATTCATTATCAACACCCTTGAAAAAAAATCGGGCTAGATTCTTTTGGGGTGGTTCTGAAGGAAATAAGAAGATGGCATGGGTTCGATAGGAAAATGTTCTTGCTTCTCTTGATCAAGGTGGCTTGGGTATAGGTAGTTTGAAAGCGTTCAATCTTGCTTTACTTCAAAAATGGCGATGGAGATTCACTACCAATCCGGATCTTTTATGGGTTAAACTTATCAAAGCTATTCATGGCATTGAAGCGGGTTTTGATGAAAAAAGGATGTGGCACTACTGGAGTTTGGTCTTCTATTGTAGGTTCTATGAAGTACCTTTATTCTCACAACCTTATTCCAAAGGACTCTTTGAAATGTCATCCTGGAAATGACGCTTCTATTCATTTTTGGAAAGATCTTTGGTTTGGTGAGGAACCTTTATGCACGAGATATAACCGATTGTTCCGTTTTGACATAAACAAAGATTGTTTTCTTAGTGAGCGGTTTAATGAAGGAAGCTCGAATTGGCAAAGGCTTAGGCCCATCACTTCTAGTCGTACTGAATCTAAGCTTCATTCCCTTCAAAGTGAGCTTGCTGTAGTTACCCTTTCATCTTCTCATGATTCGTGGAAATGGCACATAGGGAATGACGGTTCCTTTTCTGTAGCTTCCACTCAAACTCATATAGACCACTATATGCTCCCGTCATTGACTTCTACAACAACATGGATTGCTTATCTTCCTAGAAAGGTAAACATTTTCCTTTGGAGAT
Organism: Tanacetum coccineum; assembly: GCA_026074375.1. Classification (NCBI taxonomy): domain Eukaryota; kingdom Viridiplantae; phylum Streptophyta; class Magnoliopsida; order Asterales; family Asteraceae; genus Tanacetum; species Tanacetum coccineum. The sequence continues at coordinate 18,125 of BQNB010060867.1, forward strand.
TCAACCTAGATAGGCTTCCGCATCGCCTCAATCTTTCAAAGCATGGCATCGAGATTGGTTCCATTCTTTGTTTGATATGCAACAACAACATGGAGTCCGCTGAGCACATCTTTTTCTCTTGCGAAATGGCTGCTCCGATTTGGCATATGATTCGCGTCTGGTGTAACATCGATCTTGATACGCCTTCATATTCTGATTAGCGTCAATGGCTGGATAACGTCACAGGATCTCATATTAAGAAGAAGTGCCTCTTTTTCATCATTGTCATTATGTTCTGGACCATTTGGAAGTATCGAAACGACCTCAGTTTTAACTCTCCCTCACTTGAGGAAAAGTGATATTTATGATCATATTCGTTTATGTTCTTTTACTTGGTTAAATTTTAGAGGTAGATTCGTTTCTAATTAGAACGAATGGCTTTGTAATCCTTTGTAATTTCCTAACATCTTGCTAGTTTTCTAATAATAATCTGTCGTTCAACAAAAAAAGTTGATTTCATGGCGTGAAACGTTCATAATGTTCTATCTGTAAATTTTGCATTGTACGATACTGAAGGAAACATTTTTTCTTAAATTCAAGAAAAAAGGAGAAATTTTCAAAACCGGCCGGTTTCCGGGTCACCGAGTCGACCCAGATCATGTAAAAACCGGCGGTTCAATGCGGTTCCCGGATCTACCGATTTAGCCAACTGGGTTAACCCGGGTTTCAAAACACTGTGTTTTTCTTAATCTCCGACATCAATAATCTTGGTTTTTTGCTAAAAAGAAAACGTAAACGAATATCAAGTCAACTTCAAACTAATATTTTAGGAGTTGTATGCATGTTTTTTGAGAAAAGTCTCACAAATTAGACATATAAGCATTTTATATTCTTCTGCTTGTAATTTTACCCATCTTTCTACTATCATACGACATTACTAATATCTAAGCATATGTAAAAAATAACAGCAGATTCTGCTAAAATAACGAATGATTGATATATGTGCATTAAGGCAAGTGGTCTGAAAAGCATCGAAGTTGTCGCATTTTCCTTTTGTAAGAATCCATGTTTTAATTTTCCTAAAGAATTCAATTTTTTTTTGCTAATCTTCCTATTGTGGCACTATTTAATAAATCAGGTGACGTGACATGATTTTAATACACTTATCTTATTTTAATTTTTTTAATGTTATATTTTGCCCCTATACTTTATATTTTAATATTTTCACCCCTTTAACTCAATGATTCAATTTCTTCTTCATCTTCCCTTCAATCTCTTCCGCCACTATCACACCACCGTACCTCCTCTTCCCAACCACCACCTTTTCCATTCTTCGCCACCAGTGAACCCCACTTTCTTCTCCACACTCCCCCTACCACTATCACCACCTCGTAAGCTGTAACCCATATCTAAAATCAAAATCCCTACAAAAAACACATAACTAAGATCTAAAATCAAAATCCCTACAAAAATTCACCCACATCACAAAACCCATAATCACAACAAACCTGGATTCACTACCCTCGTCACAAAACCTCATCATCATAACCCAAATCCCGACCTCACAACAAAACCCTCACGTGATGAAATTCATAGGAAAAAGGGTTAAATAAAGGGTTAGACACCATCTGATACCATTTGATTTGATGTTCAACACCCATTTTCACAGCACCCACAAACCAGAGGGCCTCTTCCACTTCCATTCTAGTATATCAGAAAAAGGGTTAAATAAAGGGTGATGAAGTCCATTGTTATCTTCTCCCACTTCCATTCTGGTATATCGGGTTGGACCAACAAACCAGAAGGCCTCTGATGTTCAGCCTTAACCTTAGCACAAGTCAGGCATTTGCTGACATATGTAGCGATATCAGCCTTCATGTTTGGCCACCAATATAAAATCCTCATGTCATGGTACATCTTGTCGGATCCTGGATGAATATAATACTTTGACTTATGCGACTCGTGCATAATCAAAGATCTTGTGTCACCGTAACACGGTAGCCAACTTCTATTATCCAAACATAATGTTCCATCAGCGCGGGCTTCTAACCTCTTTAGCATGCCACCAATATCTTCTGCTTCAATGTTTTCAACCTTAACTGCTTCTTTCTGCGCCTCAAGGATTCGTGACGGAAGGTCCAAGCCAATGGTCATAACCAAGGCTCTTACTCGTAACGGTTCGATCCTTTCCTTTCGACTCAAAGCATCTGCTACAACATTTGCTTTCCCCGGGTGGTAACGAATTTCGCAATCGTAATCGCTTAGGAGCTCTATCCATCGGCGTTGCCTCATATTGAGTTCTTTTTGGTTTAAGATATGTTGTAGGCTCTTATGATCAGTGAACACCACACATTTTGTGCCATACAAATAGTGTCTCCAGATCTTTAGGGCGAACACTACCGCTCCTAACTCCAGATCATGAGTGGTGTAGTTCTTCTCGTGAATTTTCAGTTGCCTAGAAGCGTATGCAATAACCTTCATCCTTTGCATCAATACGGCACCTAACCCTTTTATGGATGCATCACAATACACCACAAAATCGTCACTTCCTTCTGGTAGTGCCAGAATAGGTGCAGCACATAGCTTCTGCTTCAGTAGTTGGAAAGCCGTCTCTTGCTCTTCACCCCAATCAAACTTTCTATCCTTCTGCGTTAGCTCCGTCATAGGTTTAGCTATTTTAGAGAATCCTTCAATGAATCTCCTATAGTAACCTGCAAGACCTAAGAACTGGTGAATCTCCGAAGGTGTAGTTGGAGATGCCCAATTCTTAACAGCCTCAATCTTAGTTGGGTCTACGTGAATACCACTACTATCGATCACGTGCCCAAGGAACTTCACCGTATGGATCCAAAATTCGCACTTGGAAAATTTGGCATACAGTTCTTCCTTTTTCAACAACTCTAGAATAGTCTTCAGGTGTTCTTTGTGTTCTTTCTCGTCACGGGAGTATATGAGAATATCGTCAATGAACACAATCATAAACTTGCCCAAGTATGGTTTGCACACACGGTTCATGAGGTCCATGAATACCGCAGGTGCGTGGTCAACCCAAAAGGCATAACTTGGAACTCATAGTGTCCGTATCGTGTTTTGAAATCAGTCTTGGGAATATCTTCTTCTCTAACCCTTAACTGATGATAACCTGACCTTAAGTCAATTTTTGAGTAGATGCTGGATCCTTGCAACTGGTCGAATAAATCATCGATCCTTGGTAAGGGATAACGATTTTTCACTGTAAGTTTGTTCAACTCACGATAATCAATACACATTCGGAAAGATTCATCTTTCTTTTTGACAAATAAGATTGGTGCTCCCCACGGAGAGGAACTTAGTCTTATAAAACCTTTGTCAGAAAGTTCTTTTAGCTGCTCGGGTAGTTCTTTCATTTCTGCAGGTGCAAGACGGTAGGGTGCGCGTGCAACAGGTGCAACTCCGGGTATTAGCTCGATGTGAAATTCTACTTGGCGCGTCGGGGGTAATCCTGGAAAATCTTCAGGAAATACTTCCGGAAAGTCCCTGACAACAGGCACGTCTTATATTCGTTTTTCGGATGCCACAATTTCCTCTTTCTTCATCATTTGAACTAAGAACACTTAACATCCTTTGTCGATGTACCCTTGCGTCCTGATGCTCGAGACGACTTCTAGTCTAGACTCATTTTTAACTCCGCTTCTCTCGCCTTGTACGATCAGCATATCATTTCCATACGAAACATGAATGTACTTCTCATAACACACAACCTCCGCGCGATGCTCGGCCATCCAATCCATTCCGACGATGACGTCAAAAACTTCCTAGTTCTATAGGGAGTAAGTCGATTTTGAACAGGTGATTTTACAAGTTAAGAGTACACCCTCTTAAAATAGTATTTGTGGTTAGCGACTTTCCGTCGGCTAGCTCCACACTATAATTAATATCTAGGGTTGTAGGAGGGATGTCTATATATTTACTGAAATCATGTGACACAAAACTTCTATCCGCACCAGTATCAAATAGCACCGAAGCATAAACATTATTGATCAGGAACGTACCATTCACCACATTGTTATCTTTCATAGCAGCCTCAGCACATAGGCTGTATACTCTGCCAGGTGCTTTGCGTCCTCCTTGAGTGTTGGTTGATGCTTGGTTATTTCCCTTAGGGTTTCCTTGATTCTGCCTCTGATTGTTCTGAGGATTTTGTTGGTTGCCTCGAATTTGATTTCCACGGCATTGACTTCCATTGTTCGAACACTTGTTCTTGTAGTGTCCCTTTTTGCCACATCCGAAGCAAGTAACATCACTTCCTTGTCCTCCTTGGCTTCAGGGTCCTTTTTGGCTTATGGGACGAGGTGGGGGTCGGCAATCCTTGACCTTATGCCCTGCCCTTCCACAGTTGTGACAAGTAGGAGTGCATGCGTCAGTGTGGTGTCGTCCACACTTCCCGCAGTAAGGTAATTTGCCAACGTAAGAACCTTGCCCAGCTGTAAACACCCTTTCTGTCTCTGGACGTTTGTTCGGATTGAGATTACTGGTGGTGTTGGGGTTGTTGTTGTTGTAGTGGTTTCTGTTCCATTTCCGCTTGTCACCAGAGTTTTCTCTTAACTCTTGGACTACTTGGTACATCAACCCTTGAGCCATTTCAATCGCTTCATGCAAATCTACTAGTTTGGACGAGGTTACATTACCCTTGATGTTCAAAGGTAGACCTTCAATGTAACGTTCTAACAACCGGTCGGTGTTGGGTACCATTTCAGGGCATAAAAGGATGAGTTCTTGGAAACGTTGATTATAGGCGGTAAGGTTTGTGCCTTTCACCTTTAAATTCCACAGTTCGTTTTCCATTTGCTTGACTTCATTTTGAGGGCAGTACTTCTGGATGAACATAGCCTTGAAATCACTCCAAGGTGTTGCATGAGCGGTATCGAGAGTAACAGAACGAACGTACACGTTTCACCAAGTTAAAGTACTATCTAGCAGTGTGCTAAAAGCAAACTTAACTCTGTCACCTTCTGCAACGTTGCTAATCCCAAATTGAGATTCTAGTTTCTCAAACCATCGGGTTAAGCCTACAGCACCTTCAGGTACCTACAGAAGTTTTCATTAATGACTGCACGGAATTCTTTGTATTTGCATGCCTTCTGGAAGAGTTGGATCCTAGGTTGGTCTCTTCTTGAGTGCTTGCAGCATGAGTTACAGCGGCAGCTGCGAGTGCTTCAGCTACTCTTGTGGCAATGAGCTGGTCGAGCATCTGAGTGTTAATGCCACTGTTGATGTATACATTGTTTCGGTTGGTCGAACGGTTGACTGGAGGGTTTCGGCGGACAGTTGGGCATCGTCCGGGTGCCATTTTCTATAAGAGGGACAATAGAAATGACAGTTATGACATGTACGAAAATTATATGCGTAAAGATAGTCACGGTACTACAAATGACATGTCTTTTGAAATCAATATTATTATTATTCGCAAACACAATACTCATTCCGAAGAGTAAGGGGATACAAGAGTTCACTAGCCGTGACAAACCCATAGCTTAGTGGTTGTACAAAAGACAAAAATAAAACTAGTTGTTGTTACGGTGGATTCGCTGGACCACTTCCTCGAGTGCCTCCTTCCTCTTTTGTCGTGCTTCCTCCTGAGCATTACCAGCACGATCCTCCGCATGCTCACACACTTGTCTAAGCTGAGTAATCAGTTCGTCCACAGATAGCGTCTCCAACGAACTTTCCTTAACTCAAGGCTTCACATCCCACAGTGTCAGGAAGGCTTCTAACTCCTCTAAATAGGCATTTGGGTAACGATCCATGTCTTCAAGAATGGTATGCAACTGTCCTATAAGGCGCGTCGTGCATACGGTCAAGACTGTCTCAGGAACAGGCACCGAACTCTGACCAGTTTCCGTCCCGTAGGCAGTTAGAGCTTCTTCTCTCCGGGTGGGGTCCGTTTCAGCAATCATCCGCTGGTAAGCAGCCATCGAGAATGGGGATGAAGGTGAGGGTGGTGGAGTAACAGGATCAAGTTGATAATCATCAAGGTTAATAGCAGAAATTCTGGCACGTTCAGCAAGATTTGGCTCAATGGGTAAAACAGACATACGAGCGGTACGTCTGATAGTTGGGGGAAATGGTAATACGGATGGCAAAATAAGTAATCCGAGAGTAGGACGTCTCCTATGATACACCTGGGGGAGTGTGTCGGGGAGTCTGGGAGGTATCAGGGTGGTGTTATCGGTGTGTCTCAATTCATCTGAGTTCGACATGTCGCTGAGACAAGAAAATATGAAATAAGGATATAGGCATTTTTCAAAATACGCATAGTTAAGTTTGTTTAATACACATGTAACCCATATTACGTATATGTATCTCATATATGTCTATTTCACATGTATCCCATTTTAATATATATGTACTCCTTTGATTGTTGCTTCCTATGTACCCCATATTGAGTCACCAGCAATGACAGACAATAGAAGCATAATAATCATGTTAAGCAGATAAGTAGTTATAGTCTAGTGCTACCTAATGCAACCTAGTTCTCTATAACTCAGAGCTCTGATACCAATCTGTCACACCCCCAAAATATCAGAGTATAATGGCAACCGAGGGCGTGTGACTTCATGAATATCATGCTTCTAAGCAATACAGAACGACCTCTATATGAGACGTTTAAGAAAATCGATCACTTGGATTAGGAAATAATAAATAGTTTAAACATTTTGCAGAAGCATAAAAATAAGTAATACAACATCGTTTTTAATTAGTACAAATGATCTTTAATAACTGGAAATGACTGCAATGCATGAGACTTCACATAGCATCTTCGTTCTTAATACCTGAGAAAAACATTGCTAAAGTGTCAACATAAAATTGGTGAGTTCATAGGTTTGGTTTAAGCAGAAATGTTTAATGTTTAAGAACCACAAGATTTTATCCACATATGACAATATAATAGATACAAAGTCATATAAATTGCATTACTATCGTCTAAGCTCATGACACCGAAGCGTTAACATATACCAACAATAATGAATGCCCTTGCAGGTGTCTAACCCGGGACACCCGTAATCTGACTCAAATGAAACTGTATTCGCTTGACTAATGTCAGTCCAAGTCGAACAGGGACGTCAATCCCGATAGATCTATCCATAACATTCACGCTTACAAGTAATTAACGGTTCATGACAAATCGGGCAAATAACAACTTGGATTAAATCGGGACTTAGACCAATCAGTAATGTATAATTGTGCTTGTGTTCACATGTTTAAAATAAGCAATGTTCTCACCCCGAAAACAGTAGAGTAGGGGCTATGGAAACTCACCTTGTCAGTTAATCGTCTGGAATTGATAATGGATTAAGGCACGCCAAAATAGTGACTCAGTCAAACACCTAAGTAATTACAACAAATCTAAGTTTACATTCCATGGACTCTATGTACGCAATGAATTTTGCAAATGGGTCATAAAAGGCATTGTCATTTATGAGATAACGTTATAGGTTTTCCAAAATGTTGATTAAATCGTTGGCTCTAGAGATAATACACGACTTTACATAATACATGAATTGATACTATTATGCGTTGTAATTTATATTTACAAGTTCAGGTGATTTATATCTCAGGAAAAATATAGACGTCATTTGTAAGTTACTAAGTATATATATTTTCTTATCGCGTTCCTTTATTTACACCGTTGTCGTCAACTAATTCGTATAATTACCAGTTTTATATATATCATGGTTCGTTCGACCCGTTTAATTAATTTGTAAAGATTATTTATTTACCGCTAACACCCTTAAGTTTTAAAATAGCGGATTTTTAGTCCCTCTATTTTCTAAATCAAGTCCGTTACACAATTAACCTTCAAACTTTCGTGTGGTCGGCTGAAACGAACTCAAGAGCTCGAAACATGCAAGCTTAACACTTCTTTACGTCTAAAATCATTATAAGGTGAATTGCATGCAAGTTGTAGAAGATAGCATGTGCATTATTACAATACAATACAAAACCCACATGGCCTACACCCTCTTCCCTTTTTTGTTTTCTGTCGAGCTCCCAACAGTGGGTTGACAGCCACTGTTGTGGTCTTATTCTTCCACCCTACGTACCCTTTAATATTTACAACTAGGTTTTCTTGTTCATTTGCATGGCTCTACTCTATAAAATTAGTCACGAGATAGATAAGGGTCGTAACTAAGGATAGGATTGTGTTTTTTTTTCATAGCCCAAATGGCTGCGACAATGGCAGTAGCCTGCTGCGAAACCTACGGTTTCAACAGTGGCAGCAGCCCCACTGTGTCACATTTGGGTACAAGTATGGTACGCCTCATGGTGTCAAGTGTTCACGAGGACTGGATGCGAACCAACGAGCACTACTTGCTTGCCTTCATCAGGGTCTGTGATGTTCTAAATCAGCGAGCAAAAGGCTCATTGTGGTTCGTCCCATGTCATTATGTTACGTCCAAAGGTATCCTACCGAGGCCACACATCCAAGTCCCACGTATACCACGTATAATCCTAGCGTTTATTCACCCTTAGTGAGCCAACGTACATGTTTAAACTTTTTATAAATTGCCTTGGTTCGTTATTCATTTTCGTAAATGATATGTTCATACTAGTTTTCCTACGTGTCGATATTTCATGCATGGTATGACGAAAGGGTTTGGCATGCGCATGTTCACATGGATCATGCATGGGTTTTACCATGTGTGTCGTGTCTTAGTCATGCAAAACTGAGACTCGTTAGACTATAATGTAAATGACATGATAAAGTTAGACGTTAAGCTACGAGGGAGACTTACCGAGGTCTAAGCTTGCTAGACGATGAGGAGAGTGATGGTGATAAGGAGCTCGAACCACCTTTGGTTACTACCCCTTTTTATACCGACGTTTCTCGGCCCTCGATCCTAACGGGAACCTTAACTCAAACCTTCTTCGCTCTCACTTGTTTTTCATGAATAAGTTGTGCTAGAAGGGAGTGTGCATGGCATCTAATTTATACCACCAGTGTCGGCTTGGTTACTGAGACTTTCAATTGCATATGAAGGGGAATTATTTACACATACTATTGATGAATATGTTAATAGTGATATTTCATGATACTATTTGTCATAATTAACTCTTTCATATTACTATTTTATAATGTGTACACTATCCTTGACTTTTAAGTATTGAATCAGGTATTGAAAGTAGCAGGTAAAATTTGAAAGGATACGAGACGTGAAATGTCATGTGAAGGTGTTGAAATGAAAGATGAATAATAAGTGGGGTGGTTATGCAAGGCATCTTCATGATGATGTCTAGCCATTTTTTTTGAATTTGGTCACAGGTATTTATTTGAGTGTAGATGGTTTTATGAAATGATACAAGTAAATGGCTTCGTTTTACAAATGTGAAATACATATGGTTTTTACCGCTACAAGTTCTATAATATCTTTTTAGACATAAAAGTGATAATAGTAATATTCGCGTGCTATTAAGGCTCTCTATAACACGAAGTAATGCATGTCGTTTATAGAATAACCTTCTTTTGAGATTAGCGGAAATTTTGCAAATTTCGCGGTACAAAATCTTACTTAATGAAAAAAAGAGAAATATAAATTTTACGATGTGTCACACACACCCTCAACAACTTTCTGCATATATTCTTGTATCGACATTAAAGCCCCATCCGGATCAAGAATAAATACATTTTCTTTAAGCAGTTTGGCT
>BQNB010060868.1:0-36743 GCA_026074375.1 Tanacetum coccineum
TATAACACTTGATTGAATTTTATTCATGCTTTTATTAGATTTTCTGACATTAGGGGCATTTTGGTAATTTTGCACTTGTTCTGATTTTAAGGTTTTACATAAACGATTAAGTATCAATTCTTGCAATAATTATATACAAAATGGGTAAGAAATATGAGATAAATGATGCTATAAAAGTGACGTTATTTGATGTCATCACACGCATAACCCAATTTCTAACATCTACTTTATATTTTATATCATGAGTGACATTTCAAACCTTTAGCACACTATATATACATGTCGGATATTGCTTCTTTATCATCAGTGGAGGACTACACGTACACTGCAAAAAATAAATTCTTTACTGATGAACTCAAAGCCAAAATATGATATGTTCGACTACAGGTCGATCTACCGTCATTGTCCATAACTTGAATATATAGTTATTTAAAATGAAAGGTTCGACCACAGGTCGATCTACCGTCATTGTCCATAACTTGAATATATAGTCATTTAAAATGAAAGGTGCGTGTGCCACACACAGGCATATAATATAAAATGCTACATTACCATCAAATAATGAAATAGTAATATTGAACGGAAATATATTATAGGCCTTCTTTCTCCTTCTATAAATTGCATTATTATAACAGCAAAAAAGTCCATGTTAATTAAGTAGCAAGACTGTAATGTTGTAAAGACGTAAATTTTAAAAACATGTTGCATTCGAAATCTCGGTATATGACCCAGTCTCATGTCTTTTCTAGTGTTCTACGTAGGCTGTAACAGAAACAGTCTTCTACAAGTTCGATTTGAAGTTCTAGTTATGGTTGTAAACGAAACGGACGAACACGAACGAAGCTTTGTTTATGTGCGTTTGTTTAATTTTAACCGGACAAAAAAACGAAAACGATCGTTTAAACGAACGGATTTTCTTTTTCGTGTTCGTTTATTAAGAAAATAAAGTTGTTAATGTTCATTCATTAAGCACCAAACGAACATAAACGAACGGAAATATATGAACATAGACTAATAAACATAAAATTTATAAAAAATATACATAATATTGTGTTTATAAGTGTTGTTTTATTAAAGTAGATTAATTTTAAGAGTATATAATAATACGATACGGTATATAAACGGAAACAAATAAATGACGTTACGTTAATGAACGCATAATTGGACGTTCACGAACATAACAAGACTTTTGTTCATGTTCGTTAATTTAACTAAACGAACGAAATTTTTTGTTCATGTTCGTTCATTTAATAAATAAACGAACATAAGCAGACTTTTTACTGAGCGATTTATGAAATGTTCACTGAACCTTTAGTTTGTTTACAACCTTAGTCCTAGTAGTTAAGTCATTACTTATGATGCGATTTGAAGTTACCGTCATTCATGCGCGTATCAAGCATCCACAACTAGTACATTTAAGATGCAACGACTTGATCATATGCATTTCCATTCATTTATATGCACCATTTAAGTTTCGAAAGTTATTTTAAAGTTTAAATGGTGCAAATTGATTTTCAGGAAACCGGCACATGTAGAGGAACAAAATTAAAGAGAAATCATGAACTACATCTAATATACGTATATACATCTAATTAAAAGCTAGAAATTACATTATGATGCATCGAAGACTATAGATATGCATTTAATTCAGGTCGATGCATCTCGGATATGCGGTTATAGTTTTTTGTCAATCTTCTTATATATATATATATATATATATACATGAATTATATTATATATTTTATATTATTTATATTATATATTAATATATTTATATTATACTAGTTGCAAAGCCCGCCTTGCCTTGTGAGTATCCAAGAAATAAATAAAGTAAGAGTTAATAAATTACGAAAACCATAAAGTATTTATGAAGTGAATAAATAACAAAAAAGAAATGTATGGTAATCCGATATAAGGAAATAAAACTTAACAAAAGTATCCGTCATTACAAAGTATACAAAAAGGAGTACATGATATGCAAGGTGAAAACTAACACGAATGTATATTCTTTTTTGGAAGAATCGTAACTACGATGTATTGTATGATTGTTGGAGAGGAAAGGATCTTGGGGAAAAATTTAATAAGGTTCGTAAATGAACACCTTAGTGCATACAAAGGTACCACCCGTTCTGCAAGAAGTATCTGCTATTCAGCATATGCTCCAATTACTTCTCGCTTCTGCTTAGTCACAGGAAAACAAAAGAGTTACTTTTTTGAATTCCGCTCAACCCGACCCCTTTGAACCAAATGCCTTGAGAAAATGTTCAGGTGCAATTGTTCTTTTATCTTCTCTACTGCAGACTTCATTTGATTATGATGAAGTCAGACTAATAAACTCTGCAAGATAGAAAAAAGGACCTTGTAAGACAAGTAAAGTTTATCGTATACGAACTGAAAAACGAAAAGGACCTTGTATCCACCATTAACAAATAGAAAGTTGACGGACTAACACTCTCTTAAAAGTAAAAAAATCATATTCATGTAAAAGTTAAAACTAAACTAATATTTAAAGACAAAATAATAATCCATGACATAACTTACCCCTTTTATACGTAATATCTAGATGTTCTAATAGTCAAGTATGAAGTTTCATTACTTTTGATATTTTAGGTGCATTTTAGATTTTGCTAATAATCTCGTAACTTTCATAATATTGTGTTTAATAAACTTTTGCCTCCACTTTGAACCAACTAAAACGCATCCAAAATCACATCTGTCGTTAAAATCATATATTACCACACTCAAACGCGAGTTTCAAAGATAAACAAACATGTCATATGGATTGGAAGTTGTCTCAATTAATTACTAATCCATACACGATACATTTCGAATCATATATTGTCTTCAATATATATGATTAGTATGGAAACATATATAAACTAATAATCATTTCGGCATAATTACTTAATCAAAAAAATAATTTCTATATGGATAAAATGTGTTCCGGGTCTACCTAGACCTACCCGTAGCAAAGATGACCCATTACCCAGCTGACATGTTCCATTTCTTGCAGCAATGACTATGGAAATAAGGACTGTGAATAATGGAATAGTGTGTGATGTTGGTAACATAACTGATATCAACCTTGATAGTTGCGTACGTCAAGCTGGTAACATCAAAAATTTGAAGTTTCCCCTAAATAGGAGCTTTAAGTACAAAGAGTGATTATGGGTTACCTTTCTATCCATCGGGCAGTCTTTGTTCCAGTTGACAGTGTACTGCAATAAAAAAACATGTCAAACTTTTGTTTCAAGTTGTCATCAGTTCTCCCATATATCACAAGTTCCTAACTCGGTGACAACTGAACAAACACATTCACTCAACTACAACCATACCATAACATTATAGTACTATAACCTTATATGTGCTTATAATTTCTAAATTATAATGAAAACTTTAGACATAAGAATGAAGAAATCAACCAACACAAAGCATTATCATTATAGAAAATTATCATTTACCTTCTCAAACCACTTTTTCTATTTAAGTCCATCTGTCACCACAAAATCTTTGAGACCTGTAAACCATCCTCCGCTATTAGAAACTCATTACCTGCATTAGAAAGATTATTACTAAATATTTTTAGGATATTCATTATAACCCACTTTCAGAAGATAAATAGTTCTAACAATGTATACTTTAATCTTACAACATGTCATATTATATTTACAGTCCACGATACAAATCAAGTAATAGACCACATTGTATACTGTAATAATCTCTGGAAGGTCTCTAATGATCTTGATCTTATAATGACAGGAATCTAAACGGTTCATTTACCATGTGTTGCAAACATGAAGATATTAAAATTAGGATTTAAATCATAGAATATGACAGGTCCTATTACCTTAAACGCATTATCAAAAAAACATATCAATAGCCTGCTTTTGTGAAACATTAATACCCGAAAGGTTGTTTTTCCTAAAAAAAATGCATTAGGTTAGTGATTTAGTTCCGTGTATTGAATCTCAAGAACATAATAACTGAAAATTGAATTTTATATAAAACTCTCTATATGATAATAAAATAAAATAAAAATATGACTTAAAGTGGATGAAAGTATTCGTCTTCAATCATCTCGCCTTACAATAAGATATCATTTCTCTCACTGATATTTTAAGCTTCATCGTAAGTAAATGGGTTAACATATGCTACATCTAGTTGAAATGGTGTAATTGATGGATCAAGGATAGTAAAATGAAATGTGTAGATGTGAAAATATGCAAGATTAAAGATTCAATATGAAAATTTAGCTTATAAACGTGCAGATAAAAGGGGCATGAACATGACTAACATGGCTAACAGTTGCCCCTTGGGAATTGTTGAGGAAAGAAACCAAATTATCAAAGAGTGAAAGATGCAAGATTAATGATTTTGACTGCAAATAACCTACCAAAATTGCTAGCATTGAATGATCAAAAACTAGAGAAGCAGCTTGTTGAACTAGGGGAGTTGTGTCTTGTGGCTTCTCTTGGTTGACTCAGCAGACTCGACGTTTGGCGCCACGTAATTAGGACCAGTTCCATTAGGGTCCTGAACAACATGTGACCCATCAACGTATTCGATATGTGGTGTCAAATCTTGGCATCAAGTGAATCATTAATATCTATGTCTTCTGCTAGTAAGTTCCCTGCAACAACAAAAGAATACAAATCAACGAACATGATACCAACTTTGTTTCCATGTTGAAACACAACCTTCGTAAGAAACTTCATTTGAAAAAAGAAGCTATAGATAATCTTAACCATAGAATTAGTAACAACATGAGACTCTATGCTTTCTTCTTTTGTGTGTGAGTTGATTTTGAATGTATTCTTACCGGGCCGTGGAAATCAAATCACACTGTGCCTTGACGCTTTTCAGTTTTTCTTGTAATATATCATTTAAGATAACCTCATAAACATCTAGACCAAGCTTAAATTTATAAGTTAAACAACAAAATAATGCTACAACTCAATATTTATATACGTTTAAGCTACTTTAACATATTAATTGATGGAATAATCCGCTAAACTTACATATTATTGACAACAAGTTGATGAATTATCTTGTTCCATCTTTCAGATAGCTGTTCTCTACCTATGTTTCTCAATCTAATTTGTCATTTGCATTAACATAAACTCAAACTAATAGCTCAAATGATTAAATGTGTCTCTTGTTCTGTAATTAACCCTTTTACATGTAGCAATTTGTATCCTCTTCTGAATTATTCCTTATATTTAGTTAGCTTCCTTAACTTACAAAACTTCCTTACAGCCCGTCCTAAATCAAAGTAAAATTGTATCTCACTTTTACTTTCTGAAACAAATGTTTTATCGCATAAAGGCATGCCAAACTGAAGTGAAAAATGAAAAAAAAACATGTGATTCCTGCCACATTACTGGATATGCATTAGTATTTCCTTGATGCTCAGGCAATAACCTTGTAACTGAGATATAATTAGTGGATATACTGGTTTCGCACCAAGTATGACATTTTGCTTGTGCCTTTATAAACTGTCTGTGTCCAAACAATAGATTCATGTTCTCAGAATATCTTAACCTAGCAGAATTCTGTAGTTTATGTCTGTGTTAACTTTACAACTATAGCTCTATCCTTTCCTTGTTTCTTTACCTAGACCCATTTTTTTCGTGCCTACCGCTTTCAAAGCATGCACCTCTGACAAAATGGCAAGTTTTTGCTAAAAAGAAAGGTCAGTAAATAACAATCTCTCCTACTTTCCTTTGTAAGGGCATAATCTAGATAAGTCAATTTCTCCCATTTATAGTTTTTGAATGGTTCGATATGGGTTGTGTTTTATCTTAAATGGATGAAATGAAACACTGCTTAATGAGGAATGAATCATTTGGGTTGAAGCTACCAATTGTTGTGAGAACTTGTTGGAAATGACCAACTTAGTTTGTGGATGAGTCATTACTAAATTTTATGGTCATATGGAGCAGAGCAAAGTGTTTTAAAATCTAAAAGCTATTAAATTTCAAAATTAACTGCAATTTTTTTCATACCAAAGTAAAAAATTATACCTTGAAGCACATGTTACAGTTCATAGCTTAATTAGGCAGATGCTTCGGCTTTCTTTTCGTATTCTAGTGGTGGTTGAAGGGTGCAGATAAAGTTATGTCACCATACATAAATAAAACAACTTACCGCATTTTTGTAGTTCTCATATAGCTCCTCTATCGATCGAGCAATAGGTTTTGGTAGTGTTCAAGAAAGAAGATCTGCCCATAATAGCACACAAAAACATTCGATATATCTCAAATACCTAAGCTGAAAATAAAAAATGTATACAGAAACGCACGATTTTACTTCAATAATGCGGGACATGTAATAAATAATAACCATGGTATCTAAGGATTTGGGTCCACAAGTATCATATCGTAAATTTTTCTTTTTTGAGTATTTAGGCCCACTCCTCCTCTACCCAACTTCTACTACTTCCCCGTATATCAGTATATTGGTTATGAAACTAAAAGTGTTATCCATTCGGTTCAAACTTACGCCTTATACTACTGGTGTTTACACTACTTTAAACATATTATGGATACCTTCTTTGTGAACCGTTTTAGCCAAGCCACCTCACCATTTTCAAATATGTTTAGAAACTGTGCATATTACTTGACTTTTAGCTGTTTTATTGCTTATTGTGTGAACCACCCATTATATGTACCCGTTAGTAAGAAACAGTGCAAGTGAATTGACATTATAGTTTATGTTACAATCAATTAGGGTACATGTATTAGTTATTATGAAGTTTGATTCACTAAACTCGTTTTTTAGATATTTAAATTTTGCCTGCGTATAAACTTTGTACTTAGAGAAATGACAGGAAATGGGTAGAACTATCATTTCTTTCGGCAGATAGTGTTAGAATTGTAAATAGTGGCCTTAAGACCTAAACCATATGAATAGGATCATAGCGTTACCTCTTGTCTTGTATGCTAAACATGCAGGCGTAACTCACTTTTGGTCTAGTTGGTCATTGTGTGACCAACCCTAGTCCATCTGCCCAGGTTTTTGGCATTTGTCTAACACCATGCCTAAAAAGTCAAAAATAACATACACAGATAATATGAGAATCGCGTTTATGGTAACTAATAAAAAAGTTTTAAATATTATATTCATTTGGTCATTTGAATTTGAAATATAAACAAAACACAAGTTTTGTAACTGTTTAAGAAATAGCAAGAAAAATGACATATGATTGCTAATAACATAGAGAAAAAATAATACTATCTAACAGAGCATAGTTAGAGGAGTCATACCACTTGTGCACGAAAACATAAACCACTGTATGTTTCACTATGTTCAAGACTGCCATCATGTCTTTGCAAAGGCCTGTTGATCTGTTGCTCAATATAAAACAAATCAGTAAAAGATTGTAAGAGAATTATTGGGTTAAAATAAACTATTGAACCTAATGATAAAAACACTATGTTCATTTGCTTCTGAGTTCATCATATGATAAAAACACCGTGTTATTATGTACCTATAGGACCATTTCCACATTTCTGGTTGATTCATTTAAAACTTACTCCCGTGTTAATTTGCTTATTCTAATTTTTTCCTTCAACTGCTATTCATACATTAATGACAATAATAACAATTAAGTTTCACATGATTTCTTCGTAAGATTTTCTAGCCAATCATTCTTGGAATTTTTATTTAACAAAAGATTAGCCATGTAATCAGTATCTAATGTCGCTACAAACATTGTTTTAACATGTATGTTTACATGTGATACATAATAAGAATTGATAATATATTTAGTACCAGATCACTATTATCATGCCATGAATGTCTGCTAGTTCACGGCTTACACTCCAAACAACAGTTCATTAAAAGTAAATACTTTGCAAATTCAAATTAAATAAATTGAGTTACCCAAATACATTACCTTCATGATGATTTTTAGATCTTAACCCGAAATTGCATCAATCAAATCAAACCTTTTCTTATCACTTCGATTATATGATTTGAGTTGTGTGCGTGTGGTTAGGGTTTTGTGTTGATTTTTGAAGATTCGTGTGGTCTTTGGCTTTCATTCATGATTCAATAAATAGGATCTCCAGGAAGTGGTTTTGATTCATGATTTAGTAATGATATGATATTCTGATTGTGTAGGTTTCTGCTTTCCGATGTTTTTTTATTTTTCGTTATGAAATGAAATTGGAAGTGATATGAAAATAATTTGTGATCATTGAATGATTTATGTCGATTTTTTAGGTGGAGATTTAAGGATCAAACTGATTATTGTGTTTAAGGCATTACAAATTTGTTTTGCATTTACTATCACAAAAACCAAACTGGTTCAGTGGTTGAGTATAAGTCTTTGTGCTATGAATTTAATTGAAGCGGGATAGTAAGAATATTTCCTGTAATAGAGTAACAAATATCATATCACAAAAATGTATTACGAATTGCAACTAAGTCTCATGACACCGAAGCTAAATCATGATGGATTTAGACTACACATATAATGATTAGCTCCCAATGCTAGATGTTCAGAAACTGTTAACATCCATGATTCGAATAATGGTATACGTTCGTCGTTTCGGCCCAACGGTTTGGTAAAACTAGCAAGCTGCAACTTGCACCGAACGGAGATGTTAATCCCAAAAGATCTATTCATAATCATTCTGCGCTCACATAAATGCTATTAACAATTACATCCATGCAAGATAACAGTTACATGTTAATGGGGATAGTGGTTATAGCTTATAGGAAATCGTAATTTTGAATTTAAAATGTACTTGCATCCATGTGAAAACAAACATGATCTATCCCCGAGATTGATAATGATGAAAAAAGTATATACGTGGGGGCTATAAACTCACATCGAGTAATTGTATAACGTAGAAGGAAGTAAGAGGCTCCATGACAATAATTTGCAAATAGGGTTTATCTGCAACTTACGATAAATAATAATAATTCACTAAAACAGAAAAATATAATAGTTTGTAAATACTTGCTATCTCGTCCCTCGTGTGTGCTTGAACTATACTTTAAAAATAATGAGTTTTGAAAATATTGGGTTTTTTCTACGATAAAAAAATGATCAACTTTATCGGGTCAACACGGTCAAACCATAAGTATGTAATTTACGACTTTGGACATTTAGGAAACTAGGTAGTATATACTTTAAAATATTAGTTTAGGTCAGTCCTTGGTTTGGTCTCTAAGTGTGTTAAATAATTAGATGAAACCTTGACGTTTTCCTCATATATTTAAACTTATATATTTTCTATGTGTTTTTCAGGAGCTGTTCGATCTGGTAGAGTTTAGGTTCATGACTAGTTTACGGGTTCGTTAATTGACGTATTAAAAGTAAAGGTGCATTTGAAATCTCCACTTGGGTAAACTCTAACAACTTTCATTAAATAATTTTATCGGTTTAAAAACGTCGTTGTGAAGTAGTTTAAAATAGTGTAAACATGTGGGATCGCGAAAAATGCTTTCCAGAACTTAGAATATATTTGGGTGATGCAACTCGCACTAATGTTTGAAGTGACCAGACTTTAGTATCAGTGTGTGGTTTCTCAGTTTACTTATCGCTTAAAACAAAATATAGAGCACGGTGTAAACTAATGCTAGGTCTATTACGAATTCTTTTGATAAAGTCTTGGGGGGCGGAGTTAGGTCGTTAATCGTTGGTCAAAAGAATGAGCCAAAGTAGTGGGTAGTTCAAATTTCGGGCGACATAGTTAACTGCGTGACAGCAGTACTAACTTTGGGCCATGATTGCTAGCCCGCTTCTTAACCGTATTTGGCGATTCGAATTCCTAAATGCAGCTTACTATGATGACTATAAAATGCCCCCCGTTCCTGCCCTAAATTCCTAGGTTTGATGGGTCAAAAATGGGTTGAAAACTAATGGTGTCGCAACCCACAAGATGGCAATTTTACACGCAACTTTGGGTTCTTATAACTTTTTATTTTATTCATACGAATTACACCGGTTCTAGGGGGCAAAAATTGCCTCATTAATGTGGCCCTACTTGCGAAAGGCAAAGTGGTGAAGTTCTATGACGATTCCTAGACGTTGAAAATACCGACACTTAATGTCAAAGGGCGGGGCTGTGTTTTTACTAACAACGCGTGACCTATGAGTTTTTCCTTGGGGTTTTTAAATGATCGTAAGCTATTCATTCCTTAGCCATTTTGATGATTCCGATTGCTACGTAAGGCTCAATAGGTCATCTACGATTCACTACTAAGTATGAGATTTTTAGGGTATGATATACTAGGTGAACATACCCTTCAAAACACCACGTGGCCAAGGGTCAAAAGAAATGTTGCGAACCTGATGTGTCCCCCAACCCACCCTATCTTTTATACACCTTAAATTTTGTATATCTGTGACTTAGTGTTTGGCTTCGTAACAACGTACGTCTATGTTTTATTACTCGCGAGATGAGTTCAATGGGTCTCATCCTGAGTTCAACCCACTAACAGGAAGAACAACATAACGACCCTTTTGTTTAAAAGGTTTTTCAAGCACTATGACATGGACCTAAGGTTGACATATATATAATAAAGATATAAGATATCGGGACTCACATTGATTTAGAAGGAATCGAGTACTGGCTTGAAACCCCAAACGGGAAAACCCTAATACTAAACCAGAAATCCCGAATTGGCACACCCTCACTCGACACCAAAATGCTAACCCAAGTGTCCCCAAGCTTGACTTCCACTCGCACTTGTAGCACACCCGAGAACTCCTCTAGTTTTGTGAAACCTCCGATCAATCTCATGAAACCCCAAAAGGGGTACGTATGGGTTTTAGGGTTTTCTTAGTGTTATAAAGTTAATGAGGGTGTAAGGATTTGTGTTTGCATGCGATATAATTCAAAGCCAGGCGAATGAAACCAAGATGAGGTAATGAAGTATGATGCTATTGGAATTGTGGTTTCCAGGTAGGTATGCTTTGTGTCTTCATATTACACGCATATAAGGCTTGTATGTGTATTGGTTCTTGGGTACTTCTTTGTTAACCCCTTACATGCAGATTTTCTTAGGTTTCAATTCAGTCAATGCATAGTTATAAAAAGGTGGTTACTATTGAAACCTTGGAAGCAAAACCAATGTTATCCTAGCACCAGGGAGTCACGAGATGGATATGCTTGGCAAGGAGAATAGTTAGGGCTTTTACATGCTGGATAAAAGGAATTTAGATATCTTGTGAATATCTTCCAAGTTTAAAACAAGGAAAACGTGTATGGACCCAGTGAAGGAGTAAGGACCAGTCGACATATGCTATTTTGTAGGAGGGTACATGACTATTTTTATTTTTAACACTTTGTCTATCCTTGCTTTATACAATTTAACATGTTGGTGGAGTTTGGTTCAATTATTTTCACTTGGACTAAATGAGCGAGAGTGTATTATTTCTTGACGCGAAAATAATTCACATAACGGATATGAAGGGTTTATGTAAAGTCTTAACAAGTGAAGGAAAAATATACATGGTTTGATAATTTGACGTAATATTAACTACGTCTATGAACGCCTTGGCTACATTCATGAAGCGTATGAATTCGTGTAAGTATTGAAATATTAAAGACACACACGCAAATGTCCCATAACTTGATAGAAAAATTATATTATGAGTTAGTCGGGTAGGGGGAGCCGAGTAAAGACCTGAAAATTCGGGTGGTGTTATAGATAATAAAGAGATAAGTATTCCGTGAGGTCTTTTAAAATGATTTATTTTGACATAGCTAACCCTAAAATAAACCTACCGGTGTCGTTTCCCCAGAGGCGTGAATTGAGAAACGATTTACGTTCGTGATCGCGTTTTTTTTTTTGAATGCTTTTAAAGTTTTTTGGGTTTGGATTCTTTTACTATGCTAATAGTGTGTGTGTGTGTGTGTGTAAATCTTGTATACAAGTTCATTTGTTTATCATTTCATTCTCATTCTTCACACACATACTAGTTT
Source organism: Tanacetum coccineum (assembly GCA_026074375.1). Classification (NCBI taxonomy): domain Eukaryota; kingdom Viridiplantae; phylum Streptophyta; class Magnoliopsida; order Asterales; family Asteraceae; genus Tanacetum; species Tanacetum coccineum. Next base: position 11,943 of record BQNB010060868.1, read on the forward strand.
CATTTTCTCTTGTACTCTCTCTCTCTAAAACACACGAACCAACACAAACATACACAAATCCATACATTTTTTTCATCTTTGATCATTTACATTTGAAGACAAGTTGAAGGTTTGATCATCTAAGATCATTCGGGTATAAAACAAACAACATTTGGGTTGTTCTTGATCTTTGTTCATCTCTAAAAATCACCTTTCTTTGTAAGTCTTCAAAACCTCAAATAACTTGTACTTTTCTACTCTTCTTGATGCATAAATGTTTGTTGTACAACTTATTTGTAAAAAGAATGATTTTGAAAATACATAAACCCTAAAAGGGTATACACATGGTTCGAAAATTATAAAAAGGAATACAAGGAAATCATAGTTTTGTGATCGTGGTTATTTTCATGTAATAATATTTGTACTTTTGAGCTTATTTTATTCGACTTATGTTATGAGCTTATTTGAGAGCTAGTTTGATTATTTTGGAACTTGTTCAATACATATATGTACACGTGTGATATAGAAAACATAAAGAAATATTTCTCAAGCTTATTTTTTGTACTTTAATATTTATATGCTTATCTCTAGATTATTTTTGGAAGGGTAAAACATTAAGCTTATTTGACTTAACCAATAAGCTCAAATAAGGCTTAATGGGCCTAAAGCCCACGTCACCCATAACATCAACCCACGGCCCAAGCTTTTACATAAGCTTATGGGTTCGACTTATTTGTCTTGGCTTGTCATGAGCTTGTAGTAGCTTATCGATGAACCTAGAACTGTCAATCTCTTGACTGGAGGACTGGTCGAGGGAGCGAGAATGAATAAATAGATCTATTGTGACTAATTATCCCTATCTGGGTGAGTAGCGCTCACTACCCATGGGGTGCCCGATAAACGGATATATGTCATGTCGTACTAGTTAGGTTGTTTTTGGTCGGACACCTGGAAGGGCAAACAAATACTTATAGCAATGTACATGCTATCTTGCGTAATTAGCTTCAGTGTCATGAGCTTAGTACAACGTAAATACTTTTTATGTGAAGTTGTATCTGTTATAACTGTCGCATACGTTTTGATATCTTGTGGTCCACTATAACAACGTTTAAACTAAACCTATGAATTCACTCAACTTTATGTTGACGTTTTAAGCATGTTTTTCTCAAGTGCTTAGCATGGATGCTGTTGCTTGTCTTATGGGAAGACTATTTGCCTGTACCGGTTTACTAGAGATTTATCCATGTCTTTAAATACCGTTGTTGAACTTATTTAAGCTTGTGCATTTTAACTTTGAATCTTTTAAATATAATCGATGTAAAACTTATTATTATTATTTTAAAACTTTGCAACGGTGTTTATTTTTCAAAACGTACCTTAGAGGTCGTTCTTTATGCTTTGTACTTGAGATGTTCAATAAAGTCACGCCTCCGGACACGTATTTCGTCCAGGCCCCGTCTAGGGGGTGTGACACTTTCCTACTGCATACTTGACTCAAAATAAACTTGAAACAAAGCCTCAAAACAATCTTTTAAGTAAGGATCAAATAACATCAGTTTGAAAAATTCTCAAAGTCATAGATTCAAGGATCATATATAAAACATCTTAGAACTTGATTATTCACTTTAAATACTTTTAAAACTGACTAAAATATCTTAAAAGAGCTTGTTGAAGTGAGCTTAATGACCTAAAGTAGTTTACACCCCTTTTTGACCCATTTTGCTCACTGACCCAAACATTCCTTTAAAGCTATAAAATCCATTTTAAACTTGGTTTGCAAAGATTTGAGCAAGATTCTTTTAAGACAGATAGTAAGCAATGAACACTAAGCAATTTTAGACAAAATCCATCCACAGATAAGCACTTAGAATAAGCAAAACAGATAAGCAGTATTAAGAGCTAAATCTAACAGTCTTAACTTAAAACTTGAACAACTAAGATTTAAACTTTAAGAAAGCATAAGTAAGCAATTAAAAATAATAAGAAGCATAAATAAGCAAGTATAAGCAGGAAATAAGCACTAAAATAAGCAAACAGTAAATTAAGCTATAAAAGTAAAAAATGAAACTTACAAATGCCTTTGCTTAAACAAGGCTAACCAATGCTCAAAAGAGCTTATCTAACAAGCTCTAGCTTGTTCAAGAACAAGCTAGTGACAGTAATAAGCCCTTCCCTGTCTGCCTTATCTTTCAAATAGATTTTTGAGTGACTTTTGTTAAAATGGACTTAGGCTATATAAACTATGGAAAAGTTTATATAGCTTAAGTTAAACAGCTTAAGTAATAAGTAAAAAGAGCTTTTGTGAGCTTATAAACGTTTTTAAAACACAAATGACATTAACTTAAAAACAAAATTTTAACATAAAAACTTAAATTTCATTAACTTTAATAAAACAGTACAATAAGCTTAAAAAGACTTTAAATATAAGCTGAAAAACTAAAAGCTAAAAAACTAGATGCCTCTCAAAGGCTTACAATGTCCTATTTATACTAAAAATCTAGGTCTTGGGGTCTTCAATGTGTGTTACTTCTGTGAGAACTTCAGAGGTGTGTTATTTGTGTGAGGGAAGTCCAAAACTCATCAAAGCCATCTATTTTTTTCTTGCTCTCCAAGTCTATTAATCCGAGCTCTTGATTTACTTGTCTTATTCTTTGACGAATGGGTTAAAGAGGATTGCCACCATGTAATTATTGTTTTATGAAGTGGGGTTAAGGTGGGAAAGTGATGTTTTTGTCTGGGTTGCAGGAGTCGAGGTGGAGAGGGTGGATGAATAGTAGTATAGGCGGGAAAAATTGTTTTGGGTTTTTGTTATAACATGGGACGAGGGGTGTAAAGGGGTTTGGGGTTTAAGGGGGTAAAGGGTTAAAAGATATCGGGGTTAATCCCCTATTTTTGGTATAAGTTTGCGTCGTTAATCCTTTTGGACTAACAATGTTAGTCCTTGAGGACTAACGATGTGAAGTGGTTAATGGTTAAATGGGGAATGGGTTAACTGGCTTATGTTTGGGCTTTGTAATTGGGACGGGTATTAATGGATTAGACTTGGACCTTTTTAAACATAAAAGGTTTATATAACAAGCTTAATGGGCTGACCCGACCTATCAAATGGGTGCGGGTTGACCCATTTAAGAGTTCTTCGGTTTGGCTTCGTCTTTGACTTTTGACTTTGACTTGGTTGACTTTTTGGATTTGACCTTAACTTTTTAACGCTCTTTGACTTTGGCCTTTTGCGCTCTTTCCATTCCGTGCTCGGTTTTGTCCGTTTTGGCTTCGTTTTTGTCCTTTTTGTTGATATCCGTTTCCTGCACAATATAAATGCAAAACACACAAATACAATGTATTTTTGGTATGTTTTTAGTCTTTTAAGCACATTTTATTAGGTCAAAGGGTATGTGTAATTAAACACATACCAAAATCCCCATACTAAACTATTGCCGTATCCTCATGCAATGTCATAAGTAAACACTTAGAAAACCAAGAATCTCAATCCCCCTCGACTAATTACCTCAAAAAGTAGCTAAGTGTTCATCAAGGGGAATTAAAGAATCAATAGTTTTGAAAAGCCCCGTTTTTACCATTTTTAAATATATACACTTATTCCCACACATATTTTTGTTCTTTTCATTTTTCTCATTTTTTTGTACTTTTCTTTTTAAGCAACTAACTAACATGTTTGACTTTCGTTATTTTATAACTTTTAGGGATCATAGAACAAGAAACATTTCAATCCTAAAATGCCCCAAAAAGGATAAATTCATCGTTCCCGACTTTTCACTTATTCCAAACCAAGCTTAAAACGAAATCACCGTTAAATATAAGTTAAGATGCTAACACTACTCATACTTGTGACTTGTGAACTTTTCGCTCCCGGCAATTATTATATCTTAGGTGAATGTGCTTATTTCGAATTTCAACCATGGATCAACGTTTTGCAAAATTTCTATGCTTCACGTTCCACCCGAGAATAATGAGTTTGAAGGCGAAATCATCCCATGTAGCGACTTTCGTCTCGACACATCCCAACCTTGCAGCTAAGTGACCAGGCTTTTGACACCCCACAGAGACTAGTATCGGGACTCACGGACCTTCGGTTTCAAAAACTCTTAGGTTTTTAGTTTATACATAAAATCACAACTTAAAACGAAATAGTCTTAGTTCAAAAGCATATTTAAATTTAAGAAAAAGAGATTTTCCCTATATTTATTAAATCACATTTACTACACTTAATATAATTACACATTCTTTAAACTAATAAAATCCTCGACCTTTTAGAAGGCAGTAACATCGGTTGTGAGCCGGCAAGATGCAGCAAACTTTTATCAGTCTCGGATAAATACTATGTGCCTTATTTAGAAGACTGCAACATCGGTTGTGAGCCGGCAAGATGCAGTAAACTTTTATCAGCCCACAGTTTTTATTATTCTTGTTACCTCATTTTTTTATTTTTTATTTTTTTTTATTTTTTTTATTTTTTTACATATAATACCACGATATATAGAAAATTTCTTTTTAGAAAATTTAAGTATAAATTTGAACTAAAATTATTAATATCGACTATACTTCAAAAATTATTGATTTAAGTTTAATTTTCGAAGAGAGCACGTATTATAAGTCTGGTTAGAAGCTTATAGGAGAGAAAAGCCACAAACTACACTTATGAGCTCTTAAGATTTCCAACTAATCCTTGTTTAGCATCTAACTCATACTTAACTCTATCATTTCTCGTTCTTCGCAAAGATCCGCGAATGCTTAGTCTAAAAGTTAAGGAACAAGCTAGAGCTCAACACGCTCGATCGAGTCAAAATTTATTGTTATTCTACCCAGCGAGAAAGTCAAAATTGTGACAAACACTTATTTTCTTTTTGGAAAATTTCAATTTTTGCACAAAATCTCAATATTTTTTTAAAATTTTGGTGGTAAAAACGGGATTACGTGAAAACAACGACTGCAGGCACAATCAAATCGATAGATCCCCCCATACTAGAACCGAACATTGTCCTCAATGTTTTAAGAAGGGTCTTTACGTAAATCCTAATCCGTTTATTAAGTATGCTTAAAGATAAACGTTAGTCGATAAGATTGGATATTGGATTCCCATAATGAAGCTGAGGATTTGAAGCTCGAGTGATCGAAGGACAAAAACTGCGAGCACGAGAGACTTCAAAAATCCGGGACAATCCTGGACATACAATCACAAAACACGAAACACGGACAACGGAAGAGGTGAGCCTCTCACACAACACACTTATTCATTAATACTATTATAATCATATTAAGATAAGCATGGGTTGCCACCCACGAAGTACTTGTTTAAGGTCACTTAGCTTGACCCGATCCCCCCATACTTGAACTGGTCAAGGGGGATAGAAATGGAGACACGGAACATCCAAACACACGGATGTCCTCTCCATAAGAGCAAGGAAAAATCTCCATTGGGCTTTCAAAACTTTTAATGACTTTGAAAGCTTTAGGGCCCCGATGAGATAATTCTGGGAGAAGAGAAGTATGAACTCCTTTAGAAGTGAGAATCCCGGGGTTGAAAACTTTTTCCTCATTTTTGGATGAAAACGAGAGTAGAGTTTCAGACCCGGGAACTTCTTTGTGGAAAGGAAGTTCATAAAGAAGGGGATTAAAATCCTCAAGAATTAAAGAAGCATTAGATGAGGATAGCTTCTTTACATTCTTATCCGGTGTTACTCGAATAGTGACTTCAAAAATTTTCTCATGAATGAGTATACCTGGATTAAATACCTTGTCCTCGTTATTGGTTGAAGGCAAAGCATCAACCTCGGAAAAATCCTCATAGAAAACCGAGTTACACTTGGGGGAAAGAAGGAAATCACTTGATCTAGGGGGACTAAGTTCATCAATCAAGAGTTTAAACATTATCATTATCAGACTCAAGTTTAACAAGATCATCATCGACATCATCATATAATGGTGGAGAAGAATAATCAAGAGTATGTTCATCAGTGAACATCTCAGGAATGGTATCAACAAGATCGTCTGCAAGATTACCCTTATCAACCTAATCCTCGAGAATAGAATTCATTTCCTTAGTAGGATCATTGTTAAGCAAATATTCTATTTCTCTAAGATCGGATTCGATATCAAAAGGAAGATCATCATTTCCTGGTAGAAATGTAATAAGAGCGAGTTCATCGACGAACTCCTCGAGTAAAAGGTCGACTGGATCATCATTTCCTGGTGGAAATGAATCACTTGCGAGATAAGCTTCGAATTCTTCCCAAATTAAATCACTTTCTTCTAGGGAAGTAAGTGTGGGAGAAGAAAAATACTTGGTCACGGGTTCCAAAATCAGAGTGGGATTGCTACTCAATGGATTGATAACTTCCGGTAAAGTTAAATCGGTATGAGAAGAAAAAGTGGGATTGCCACTTTGATGATTTGTTATCTTTTCATTTACAAATAAGTCCTCAAGATAATCTTTATGAGAGACATTGTAGATGTCAATCATGTTGATTGATTCTTTTTTAGGCTTGTTAGAATAGCTTGAAGTATCATGTCTCATATTCAAGATTAATCTTTCATCACCGTCACGAAGAATCATTTCTTCTCTATGAACGTCAATCAAAGCACGAGCGGTCCGTAAGAAGGGTCTTCCCAAGATGAAGGGGACTAGAGGATCGCTTTCATAATCAATGATGATAAAATCAGCGGGGAATCTGAACTTTCCAATCAGAACAAAGACATCTCTTGCAATTCCATCCGGTGTACAAATTGCCCGGTTAGCTAGTTCAAAGGTTATGCAGGTGGAAATAAGCTCGGGTAAACCTACCTTTTTCCAAACCGAGAGTGGCATCAAGTTGATGCAAGCGCCTAGATCTGCTAGGGCCTTGAACTTGAGCTTACTAAAACCACACAGAATGAGAAATTTCCCACGGTCTCCAAGTTTCTCGGGTAACTTCTTAAGGATAACCGCTGAGCAATTTTCATTAAGGGGTGTGTTTGCCAGCTCTAAAAGTTTCTCTTTATTGGAAAGGAGACTTTTAAGCATCTTTTGGTATTTCGGGATTAGAATCAAAGCATCGGCAAGAGAGATATTGATGTGAAGTTGTTTGAACATTTGCCAAAATTTGTGAATTTAGACTTCATCTTTCGCTTGTTGTTTTTCTTGGTGCATTCTTGAAGGATAAGGGATATTGGGGTGAAGAGGATCCCTTTTGTGCACCATATAACTCTTTAAAGAAGTTGGTTTAGCTTTTTGGACAAGAGGAGGTGGGACCTTAATGGTATATTCAGCGAGTTTCGGGTCCGTTAAAGTCTCCTCTGCACGTTCATCCTCCTCCGGATTAATGAATGGAGGAGGCATAGGAACGGAAGGTCCATCAAGAACAAGACAACTTCGGGTGGTGATGGCTTTCAATTCACCTCACAGGTTAGCAACGGTGTTGCTAAGGTAAGTTTACCTATCACAGCACTTGATTGCTGATTGACTGCATGAGTGAGTTTGGCTATCTCGGAGGAAGAAGAAGAATTAACATCACTTGATTTCACTTGAGAAACAATTGTTTTGTTTCGTGAATTGCAGACCTTGGATTTGTTTTCGATAATCGTCAACACATCTTGAGTACTTCTTTCCAAAAGATTGCCACTGGCGGCAGAATTCAAAGAATCTTGGTCGGTTGGGTTTAAGGCATTGTAGAAGGTATCAAGTTGATGCAATTCGGTAAAACCATGATGAGGGCATGCACGAAGGAGATCTTTGTAACGGTCCCATGCCTCATGAAACGATTCACCAAAACGTTGTTCAAAGTTGGAAATTTCATTTTGGAGATTTGTCGTTCTTGAGGAAGGAAAGAATTCATTGATGAATTTGGAAACAAGATCTTCCTAAGTGACAATAGAACGAGGGGGTTCTTTTTCGAGCCAACGATGGGTTGCCCCCGCAAAAGAGAATGGAAAAAGCATAAGCTTAATCGCTGAATTAGGCACATCCTTGTATTTTATTGTGGAAGTTATTTTGTTAAACCAACGAATGTGATCATGAGGATTGTCTTTCTCAAGTCCGAAGAATTAATCCGAAGTCATCATATTAATGAGACTATGCTTGAGCTCGAAATTCTCAGCAAGAATTGGTGGAACCACAATTGCCTCTACATAACCCTCGGTGAGTGCACGGAGCAATTCCGCCATAGTACGTTGACCGGCCATCGTAACTACGGGAGGAGCTTGATTTTCAAGAGGTTCTTCGAGATTAAAAGGTTCAATATTCGGTGGGACTTGTTGTTGAGGACGGTTACGGGTTTAAGAATGAGTGCGCATGCACTAATTATGAAAAAAAAACACAATATTTTTGGTAATCGAAAGTTAAAAGTCCACGGTAGCTCTTTAAACTACGCACAAGAGAGCGGAAGGAATTAGCACGCCGAAGCGATTTAAAAGCGTTCTTCCTTTTTGGGCGATGTTCCTTGGATCAAGCCCGCCTTATACCCTCCTTATAGTTTGTAATTCAAAGGTGAGCCGATTATAACGATTAACAACACGATTTTTTTTGTTGGTTTTTCAATTTTTTTGGTACTTTCAATACTTTAGGAAAAGTATTGTTGGTATTTTCTAACTTTTAATAATAAGAAAATATTCACAAACAGAAAATGATAACTTTACGAGGAAGGGTCTTCAAAAACTAATCTTCAAACGAAACACGATGATCGTAACACACCTCCCCGGCAGCGGCGCCAAAAATTGACTCGTCCCCGAATATATATAAATATAATATAATATAAATATATAATAAGGATAAGATCAATAATAGAGAGATAAGTATTCCGTGAGGCTTTCAAAAGATTTCACTTTTGACCAAAGCAAAACCCTAAAAACCTACCCGGGTCGTTTCCCAACGAGGCGTGAATTGAGAATCGGTTACGTTCGTGATCACGTTTTTTGATTGCTTTTAAAGTTTTTGGGTTTGGATTCTAATTCTACTGATAATAAGCAAAGAAAAGTAAAGAGAACCTAAAAACGAAAGAAACGAAAGCAACTAAAGCTTAAAACCTAAAAACGATAACGTGATCCTACTCCCGTTCTTTAAAAAATCAAAATTCTACAAATTTAACCCTACGAATGCAAACTTAATTTTCCTAAGTCCTAAACGATAATTTTTTTTTTAAAAGAACTATATTTTTTTGATTTTTATTTTATTTAATATGAATTAAAAACAGTTTTAATAAGAAAAATTAATTAAAATACTAAACGATCTTGGAAAAATCTGAAAAATTAAGGAAAAGTGCTTTGAGTAATGCTAAACCTATGAAAAATAAAAGGGGTGAAATAGCTTATCAAATAAGCTACGAAATAAGAAAAAAGGGCTTATAAGCAAAAAGAGAAAAATAAAATATTAGTTTGTGCAAAGTAAAACGGAGAAGACCCAAGGGCGCTAGTGGTTATGTGTGGTGTGTGTAAAACTTTGGTTGAGGTTGGTGAGGTCCAGGGTTTGGGCCTTGCTCACCCTAGACTTAACAATTTCCCAAAGTTTTTTATTTTTGCAAATTTTTTTTATGGAAAAGCTTAAGGACCCGAAAATAAGCAATTTTAAAAAAAATGACTTTTTATAAGAACCATAAATAAGCACGAAATAAGCCTTTTAAAGTGACAGAATTGGCTTATTATACTAAGAGCAAGAAGAGCTAAACTGTTTAGCTTTTTTTGGACTTAATAGGCTGATGAAAAAGCAAATAAGCTAACAAAAGATAACAAACTATATCTAAAAAGCACTAAGGCTAAAAAATAAGCAACTGAATTGAGCTAAATTAAGCTTAAAAATGACAGAATCACTTGGAAGGCTTTTATACTTAAAATTCTAAGCTAAAAGTGCCATTAAGCTCAAATAAGCTCTATCCTAAGTTAACTAGGCTAAAAGGGCTTAAAAATAACCTAATAAGCAGGACTAAACTTAAATAAGGCAAATCCAATAAACCAATAAGCTCAAATAAGCAAATAAGCTTTTGGCCAAATTTTTTGACTAAACAGCCTATAGGGCACTTTCAAGCTTATTTTTAAGCTAGTTAGTGGATCCTTATGGCTTAATGGGCCATACCACTGAAAAGCTTGTCCAAAAAGCTATCTAAAGCAGCAAAGAAAAAAGAGTTTGAAACACAAATAAGCTACTAAAAAGGCTTATGAAAAAGCTTGTGACACTTAGTGTATGTTGAGTTTTGTTTTTTTAAAGAAAAAATGCAAAGTGCATGCCTATTTTAAGCTAATCAAATAAGCCCTAAACTACAAATTAAGCTAAAACAGACAAAGACCTATAACTAAAGAGCTTATGCAAGAAATTTCAAAAGCTAAAACCTACCTTAACTTATCTAAATTTAAGATTGAAATGTGGGCTTTTTAAAACTTAAAATGACTTAGACATGAAACTTGACAGATTTGAATACCAATACAAAAGTGACCAAAGACTCTTAACCAACAATAATCCTACTGCATTTTGACACCAATTAGAAGCCTAAAAACAACCTTAAAACAATTTTTAGCAAAGATCAAACAAAAACAGTTTGAAAAGATTTAAAAACCACAAATTTAGAAAACTTATAGAAAATACCTTAAAACTCACTTAGAGACTTTAAAATACTTAAAAACAGGTTAGGAAGACTTAAAAGAAGCTTGCATAAGTTAGCTTAGTGACCCAAATAGTTTTTAAACACAATTTGACCCATTTTAGCCCTTAAACCAAATACCCCTTTAAGTTCTCATTAACCATATTCAAGCTTAGTTCAAACTGATTTAAGCCAAAGACTATGAAAAACAGATATCCAACAAGCAATTTTAAGCACTAATAAGCATTCAGAATACAGTAATAAGCACTTAAAATAAGCAAATAAAGTAAGCAGTGCTAAATGCTAAACTAGCAGTATTAACTAAAAACTTGAACAAATGAAATTTAAACATCAAGGAAGCATAAATAAGCATTAAACATGAATAATAAGCAACAATAAGCAGTAATAAGCAGATGAACAGTAAATAAGCTAAAAAAATGGAAAATGAGGACTTACAAATCCCTTGCTCAAAACAGGGATAAAAGGGCTCTTAGAGAGCTTATCTACAAGCTCTAGCTTGTGTAAAACAAGCTAGTAAAAACCCTATAAGCCCTTCCCTTTCTGGCTTATCTTCCCAAAAGCTTTTGAGTGATATTTGTGAACTAGTTCTTAAACAACAATAAACTAGAGAGTTAATGTTGCTTAAGGTTTAAACAGCTTATAAAAGAGCTTAAATGAACTTATAAAATACTTTGAAACAACAATGGAACTTGAACTTTATAAAACAGAATTTTAGAACAACATAAACTTCAAACTTTCATTAACTAAAAAATTACAAGGCTTGAAAAGTAAATGACATTTAAGTAAAAACTAAGCTGTAAAAACTAACTCGCTGCCTTTTGTAGGCTGACAATGTCCTATATATAGATAAAACACTAAGGTCTTGGCTCTCTCTTTGTGTGCTTCTTCTATGAGTTCTTCAGAGAGTGTGTTTCTTGTGAGAGTGAGTTGTAAAAAATCATCTTAGCCATCCAAATTATGTGCTCTTCAAGTTCATCAATCTGAGCCCTTCAATTTTTGTTTTCTTCCTTTGACCCAATAAGAATTCGAGGGATTGCCAAGGTGGATTGATAGTTTTATGAAGTGGTGTTATGGGGGTGTGATTTTGTTTTGTCCGTTTGCAGGAGTGTGAACGAAAGTGATGGGTGACTAGTGGGGATTGGCGGGAAATGGATTTCGGGTACTGTGCATTTGATTGGGGTAACGGGGTTATACTCTGTTTTTGTCATATGTTTGCATCGTTAGTCCTTTTGGACTAACAATGTTAGTCCTTGAGGACTAACGATGTGAAGGTTAAGGGGGTGTTGGGTTAATGATAGTTAACAGGTGTTATGGGCTTAAATGTTGGGCCGTGTATAGTTTAAAAGGGTATTGGGCTTTTATACGACTTAAGTCTTATAAGTCTTGTACATAAATGCTTAATGGGCTGACCCGGCCCATTAGATGGGTGCGGGTTGGTCCATTAAGTATTTCTTCGGTTTCGGCTTCGGCTTTGACTTTGACTTTGTTGACTTTTTGGTTTACTTTGACTTTGACTTTTTGACTTTTCATGCTCTTTCCATTCCCGTGCTTGGTTTTGTCCGTTTTGGCTTGATTTTTGTCCTTTTTGTTGATATCCGTTACCTGCACAATACAAATGCAAAACACACAAATACAATGTATTTTTGGTATGTTTTTAGTCTTTTAAGCACATTTTATTAGGTCAAAGGTATGTGTAATTAAGCACATACCAATAATGCATAGGACTCTTTGATACCAAATGGTGTATAATGATGTACGACATTTTGTATATTGGAATTTGTGTCCTAGTGAGATTTTTGATGGATCTCATTGGCTCTAGACTCTATAAGTGCACATTTGTTATTTGGTAATCGGAGGCTGGAGCGGACTGCCACCTTTTCAATATCACCAATCTCGGAATGAGAAAGCTGATAGAAACGTGTTGATCTCCTTGAGAAATGAAACAAACTTATTTTAAGAGAAGCCTGAGTAGCTGGGATGGGTTTTGCCTTGCATCACTGGGTCCATGATGACTTGTCTTCAATATCAAAAACATCTTTGTGATTACCGATAGATTATGCATTGACCTAGTTTCTACCTAAGGTTGTATGAAGGGCTTCCTTCTTTTCACCCTTTATCCTTACAATTCTTTTTAATTCTTCAACCCCTTCAATGTTAAACCAACGCGTCCTCATTATCACCTTGTTGGGTTTGTTCTGGTGATAAATCATGCCTTGGATAACATTCTTCCCGATCTCACTTTACTCCTTTTTTCAATCATACCTAGGACTTCTACTCTATCTAATGGAGTATTCCTGAGTAGATCCCTTTGGTTCTGGCTGGATCATGGAACAAATATTCCTAACCTTAACTGCCTTATGCCTTCTTGAGAGACAACAGTTGGTCGGTCTTAGGGAATTGCCATGAAGATCCATAAAACCATTTGAAAAATCAATCAACGTGTCTGAGAAATCATTTATGAAATTGAGAGATTTTTGAGTTACCAAAGACTTCCCCTACACATAATGCACCTTTATAATGAAAGAGTTTTGTACATGTGAGGTTTGGAAATGATTTATAGATTGAAGATCTATCCATTATTAACCCATATTGATACATTTTTAATCCACTATTCCCCCCTCAAAAAAATTGCTATGTGGTGAAAATTTTTAACATTTAGTAAATTAATAAAAACAAGTAATGTCCCGATAATTCACATGCGTCTAACTAAGTCTTTGAAAAACATACGAGCATGCATATGAATCGTTTTTTATTACTTCCCCTCGATTAATAGATTAGAGTGAAACTTGGGTGGGGTTTGTTTGAGCAATAATTTTAAGGAATTTAAATTTTTCTTTTTGAAAATATCTTGAAAAATTGTGCTCCATAAGAAAATGATTTTATATGTATCTTATTAATTATCAATTTTCTTGGTGCTTCTCTTGAGCATTCAAAAACTTTGAATGTTTGCATGATATTGCTCAAGACCGAGAAGATGTGAACTTCCCGTTGTGTTTTAGGATAAATATACATAAATGAACATTTTCCTTTCTTTAGAGTCCGAGTCCTAAGCTGACATTTACTTAGAAGTCGTAGAGAAAATTTGAAGAGACACGTTTTGAAAACATTTGAAACTCTCACTCGAATTTCATTTTCACACACGTGTCAATATTAATCAACATTTCTAGGTACGTAAATGTTATCGATTGTCAAGAGACATGTCGGAGAAGATTATTTTTGGTATTTTTGAAATTTTTAATTTTTAATTTTGCTTTTATAGGTTTTATATTCTTATATTTAGTTTTTCTAATAAAATATATACAAAGAGTTACCGAGCTTTTGCAAGACGTTCAAGTTCCATTGGAGACAAGCTGCGCATACCAAGGTGATGAACCAAATAGTTGAATCAATCCACTGGAAGAGCTTTGGTGAAGAGGTCGACCAGTTGGTAATCCATCTTGACAAAATACAGTTCAATGGTACCCTTTTCCACGTGTTCCTTTATGAAATGGTAGCGGACAACGATGTGTTTTGTTCTTGAGTGTTAGACCAGGTTGCAGGATATGGCTATGGCTGATTTTGAATCACAATAGATTGGAATCTTGTTGAAGTGATAGCCATAATCCGTTAACTATGTCCGCATCCAAATGACTTGGGCACAATAAGCGGATAGAGACACATATTATGCTTCCGCGGTTGACAGGGTCGTATAGTCTTGTTTCTTTGAGGACTAGCTAACCAGCTTTTCACCTAAGAATTAAGCTCCACCGGAAGTACTCTTGAAGGTGTCTTTAGATCCGATAATAAGCATCTAGAAAAATCCGGTTTGTTCAAACCAGAATCCTTCATTACCAGAGACCACATTGATGGTTCCCCGGAGATAACAAAAAGATCTTTTAACCTCTTGAGGTGTTTATCGGTTGGCTAGCCTTGGGTACCGAGCACATAAACAAAGTACAGCATGTCAATGTCCGGTCTGCTTGACGTAAGATATATTAGAGCACCAATCATGCTACGATATTTTGTTGCATCGACTAGAGTCCTATTTTGATCTAGGTCAAGCTTATCTTTGATCTCCATTAGAGTACCAACGGGATCACAAGTTTCCATTCCATATTTTTTAAGGATTTCTAGCACGTAGTTGGACTGGTTTATGAAGATGCCACAGGGGGATTGGTTAACTTGTAAACCAAGGAAAAATGTCATTTCCCCCATCATCGACATTTTGAAGCGGCTTTTCATGAGGTCAGAAAATAGTTGGGTGTACCTAGGGTTTGTAGAACCAAAGATAATATCATCAACATAGACCTGTACCACTAAGATGTCATCGTCGAAGCGCCTTATAAACAACGTTGGATCAATGGTGCCTTTGAAGAAGTGATTCTGTAGGAGAAACGTTGACAATTCGTCGTACCATGCCCTTGGTGCTTGCTTTAACCCATATAGTGCCTTCTTTAACTTGTAGACATGGCTTGGATGATCAGCATCGATGAAACCTTCAGGTTGACATACGTACACGTCTTCTTTTAACGTACCATGAAAAGAAAATAGTTTTCACATCCATTTAAAACACAGGTCGACGAATTTATTGCTATCAATGCCAAATAATATCGTGGATAGCTTCCATTCTAGCAAACCGGAGCGAAGGATCTTTGGAAAATCTATTCCTTCCTCTTGGCGGTACCCTCTCACAACCAGACGAGTCTTGTTTCGGATGACCGTGTTCTCTTCATCATGCTTGTTTTTGAATAACCATTTCAAAGTTAGGGGTTTTATGTTATCTAGAGCAGGAACTAACACCCATACATCAAGCCTTTTGAACTGGAGAAGATCTTCTTGCATTGATTCAATCCATGTAGGGTCTTTCAAAGCCTCTTTGACATTATTTGGTTCCATAGTGCTCACAGTTAATGCATACATGCACATGTCACCATCTGTTCGGAGTTGATTCCTTGTCAAAACTGGTCGTGAGGGTTCTCCTATCACTTGTTCAAGAGGGTGATCCTTAGTCCACTGATATTCATGAGGGTATGGTTGGTAAAACGTATGCATGTTCGATGGATCCACATATTGTGAAGATGATGATTCAGCAGCACTTGTGGATGGAGTAGCAAAAGGGTTAACAAACGTATTCCCATCGAACATAGCATTTGGAACATTGTCAGCAACTGTTTCGGGTTGGAGTGGAGCTTGATTATTTTGTTGTTGAACATGTTGTTGTTGTGTTTCGAGCTCGTCAACATCCGGTGAAGTGTTTGGAATATTTGTAGCTTGAGAGGATGAATTTGTTGGTGTCGGTGCGGTGTCTGTTGTTGTTGTAGTTGCCGTTGGAGTCTGAAGAACTTGAGGTGCTTGAGCAGCCAGAGCAGTTCTTGTAGCAGCTGACGGTTGACCACCAATGTAATCATCATACATAGCTTCGAACAGTAAATCCAATTCACGTTTAGTTGGTTGTTGAGTTGTTATTGTTAAGTAAGATCGAGTCCTGAACTGATTTGTCCAGAAGTCATGCTTTGAAGCCCGGGTTTTATACTGCTTTGTTCTAGAATTAAATATGATGAATTGAAACAATGTACCTTAGCAAATACCCCTTTAAGAGAGACCCAAAAAATCCCTTTCTAGTTGACTAATACCGATTTCAAAGTTAAATATAATTAATTAAAGCAATGTACCTTACCAAACACCCCTTTCTGAGTAATTTCCAAATTATTTTGAATGTTAAAGGGGTGTTTGGATGGTTTTTCAAGCTGACATTAACAGATGTTTGGTCTTCATTAACAGATTATTGGGCTTCAGGTTGTTATACTTTTAAAGTATTTTGTTTATAAACCTATTTCATATGAAATTTACCAATTATATCTTAGTTGCAGAAGTTATAATATTGGACTCTATTGGACTCACAACCACTGAACCACTAAAGAGAAGCTCATTCTATGATATTCCTCCAAGCACTCACCCTATTAACATATCCTCTGATAATGCATTCGATTCAAGGTATGAGGACACTTGTAATTCTGATGATACTTGGGAACCAAAAAAACCAGTCAAAAAAGATACCTCAAAGTCTTTATTGAAAGGTAAACTTGGTACAAGCTCAGTTTTTTTTAAAAGAAGAAAATGTTCAAACTCAAAAAAAGATTCATTCTCCAAATCAACAAATACTGTACCATCTAAGGTTTTAAAGTTTTTTTATGATTCAAGCTCAGATGATCATAGGATTATCTTTAAAGGTAAACCTGGGACAAGCTATGTTTTTTCTAAAGGAAAAAAAAGGTTCAAGCTCAAAAAACGGTTCATGCAGAAAATCTACAAATAGTATACCTTATAAGGTTTAAAAGTTTTATGATGATTCAAGTTTAGATGATCATAAGACAGTCTTAAAAGGTAAACATGGGTCAAGGTCAAAAAGTGTTAGAGTTTCATAACATTCCAGCTATAAGTCTGTAGAAGCTGATGTTGGATTAACTACAGTGTCGTTGACTGATGTTGTTGAAGCTAAAAATCCACCTCTAGTGAGGAATTGAATATTAAGGCTTGCATTTGTAAAAACTTAGCAATAAATTATGCAAAAGGAATTTGGAATATAAAAGGCAATAGAGATGTTGGTGCAACTAAAGATGCTACTAGGAAAGGCAAAAGGAAGATGGTTTAGCCTTAGCCTATGTTTGTGGACATTGTGTTTGTGAAGCTTATGTTCATCTTTTGTGTAGTTAAAAAGACATGGGTGGTATGACAGTAACTATTCTATGTTGTCTATGAGTTGTATCCTATGTTTATGGATATTTAAGTTTATGGTGGTTATGAAATGTAATAATTGCACCAGCCGTAACACTAATTCTACATAATTTGACTGTACATTAATTCTGCATTTTCCATATTCTACTTAAGTTCATATGTTTTAAAGACTAAAAGGGTGTGTTTGGAATATAACTTTGTTTCATTGCAAAGACTTAACTTTAAATTTACATGGATCAGTTGAATAATAGAAACAAAAAGTCATATATAAATTTCAATTAAAAAAGGATGTAGGAAATGTGGTTAATAATAGAGACTAATAAATACTCGTAAGTTGATAAGTTGGTTCACAACATGCAATAGGTCACAAAGTTATGCTTAATAATAAGTTTTTGCACACCAAACATATAATTACAAAACATGCACTTAATCATAAGTTTTAGCACAACATACATATGATTACAAAAGATTTGCTTACTAATGAAAAAAAGGAAATAAATGTTACATAACTACTTAAAGACTTAGGTTGATATTTAGTCAACATCTTTGAAATCATTGTTAGATGAACCACTAGTTTGTGATAGTTGTGTTGCGAGCTATGGATCATCATCACCCACATCTTCATTCAACCCAATCAAACTAACCAACCTTCCATAGTTTGATCAACGTGCAACTCTTTTTGCAACACCAACTTTCACTTTATGGCTCCTAACACCTTTCCTTAAGCTCAGCATCTATGACCTCTTTAAAATTGCTCTCTTTCTAGTAAACTTAACCCTAATTTTACACTTCTTCTTCAATACGAATGACAAAGAAGTTAATGAAAAAGACCCACCGACGTCCAATACTACATCTTTTGAAAATACATCTTTACTGATAGCTGGAAGTGAACCATCATCATAACCCACATGTTCATCTATCCAATCACAGCCTGTACTAGAACTGCCAACATCCCAGCAACCACTAATATACACATCCTCATATTTCCAATAATCAAGAGCGTCATAGTGATCATAAACACAGTCAGCATGTAAAAATTCAGCATACAGATTCTTTCCTTGAAATTCAATACATTTTCTTCTTGGTTTAAGAAGGGGTGTTCTTAGGTAGGGGTAACGGGCTTCTTCCCTTTCCCATGAAACAAGCTCATCAAAGGACATAGAAGCAGTAACCCATTTTAGTTTTCATGACTTTTTAGTTTCTTCTTCATGTCCTCATCATAATCATCAAAAGTCAAGTTTTTATAATAATAGGCTGCTAAGTTTTTATGTAAATGGGCAATATACAAGTTAATTAACACATATAACTCAGCCATATCATACATTGTTTTCATATCACCGTCACCTTCAACAATTGTCAACCTTATTTCTAGGCTATTTATAGGAATACAATAAAACAGACCATGAATCTCACATTCTAGTTTATAGACCAACATGTTAAGCATTTTAGAGTAACTCATCCTGTTTGAGTTAGCTAACTTAAGTAATAAAAGTTTCCCATACTCATACCTTAAAGGTAGTTCAAAGAACACACCATCGTAGTTAACTTCAAAAACTGAATACTTTTCAGTTGAATCATCAGTCCTGTATATATTAAATATGTAAAATTAGATCCTTATATGAAAAATACAAATGTGTGAAGACAAATGTTAACAACATAAATAACATTGTAAAATACCTAAACATGAACAACATAAACAACATTGTAAAATACCTAAACATGAACAACTTACTTACATACCTTTTGCTATTATCCATAGAACAAAATGGAGGTTTCTTAGAAAACTTTGAAGAAAGTGAAAATTCAGATTTAGCCATCCTTATGCATGTACTTGTGTAAGATTGTGAGATCTTATCTATATGCACTATTAAGATACTACTAACAATGTAATATAAGTTTATTATTTGGAGCCTTTGTAAATAGACATATATATATATATATATATATATATATATATATATATATATATATATATATATATATATATATATATATATATAGTGAGACTTTCTTTTCAGAACCATTCTTAGTGCGAGAACTGACAGAACCATCAAAAACATGCATGCACGCCTTCAATAATTGTATTTTTTGCACATATGTTCTAAAAACAACATATATGTTTTAAAAAAACATAGTTGTTCTAAATAATTTGATAAGAAATTAGAAATACAAATTTTTTCTTTGAAGGTGTGCATGTATGTTCTTATAAGGCGTGCAACAATAATATTGCGGCCGTGTGTATGGTTTTTGTGAAAGAAGAGGAAGATTTCATGATGATACTGAAGAACATAGGTGGATTCTTACGATTATTGATGATTTTCATGTATTTTTTTTATTTTTAAAAGGCGTGCATGTATGTTTTTTGTGGTTCTGTCAGTTCTCGCACTAAGAATGGTTCTGAAAAGAAAGTCCCCCTATATATATATATATATATATATATATATATATATATATATATATATATATATATATATATATATATATATATATATATATATTAGGGTAATTGGTTAATATTATGGGCTTGAATTACTTTCATGATAGTGGGCTTTTACTAAATATGAAAAAACATAAACCGCCTAAATGTGTAATTTAAAAGACACGACCATTAAATGCATGCATGAATCACAACGGTTAACAAAAAGTAGTACATAAAGGAGTCATTTGCATTAAAAACTCATTTCGTTCTCTGATTCTTAACACCACCATACACGTAAACATGAACCAATAACCTCTTGTCGAACTACGTGAAACCTCTAACTCTGCAGATTTGTCAAAAATGTGGATTGTAGCAATGCAAAGAGAGATAGATACCGACTTTGCAATAGGGAGGCAACTGATGGGGGTTGTTCGTGCACTACAAGCAAGTTTGAATACAAGGCAAGCCATTATAGATGAAGCGAAGGATATGAAGAATAACACAATGGTGAAAAGTGTTGCATTCTTCAGAGAACTTCAAGACCAGGAGTTGGCGCTGCAGAGGGACCTTATGCTCAAGATCGACGAGACAGACATGTGGCCCATTGAAAAAAGGGAGTTCCTTGATTATATTAAAAGGCTTTAGAAGCTTGATGTTGCTACTATTTTTTGTTAATGTTGGTCGTCTTTGATTACAATCTTTGTATTAAACTTTGGTGGATTCAAACTTTTGCTTATCTATTAATCTTTGTTCTAGTAATGTTATTTTCTTGTTTAATGACTATATAATTTTGTGATTACTTGTGCTTTTCTTATATTAATCTTGGGTGGTTGTTTACTTATGGGTATGTAATTTATAAAATAAATTACAGTAGAATTAAAACAATTAACACAAAGAAGTAACAAATAGGGTACACTAGTTGATTGAAACAATAGGTAAATGAGAAGAAATGGTAAACACATGTTTTAATACACAAGTATAGTTAGAATTTGTGTTAATAAAAAATCGAACCATCTTCTCACGATATGCTAGGGAAACGTCAAAAAGATCATCTACATCCAACGATAAGCCATGCGCCAACCTATATAAAATTATACAAACCCACACACCACAATCACCAAATACGCCCCCCTGCTTAGTAACATTATCCGCTAGCCTAAACGTAATGGTATAGTCGCTTGGATCTATTCCATTCTTTTTAAAAACATTTGCACGGTGTAGAACAATGGGAAGCTGAACTTGTAGAAACATTTACAGTCATACAATTCAAATAAATTTGATACTACTAAAATGTGTTTGATGTTGTTAGTTTATAGTTTAATGTTTGGTAGTTATAGCATTTGATTTTGTTTCATGTTGTTGGTTTATAGTTTAATGCTTGTTTTTTAATAAATTTGATACTACTAAAATGGTATTTATATGCTTGTGTTTAATAATAGTGGTAACAAAATGCAATATGAAAATAAAAACTTTGTAATAAGAATCTGCATGGACAAGCATAACTTCATTAACTAGTTGACTGGTTAAACATACAAACCTTGAGACTTAAGAAAACATAACACAACCATAACATGACATATAGAGGAAGATTGTCAAGACAAAATAAACAATAGGTCTTTATTTTTAATAGTTTTATTATTTTATAGTTTTTTTTAATTAGTTTAAATTTTAGAAAAAATTCATATCTCTTAATCTAAAAGCCAAAAACAAAAGTTTTTTTTTTCCTAAAAGTTTCTTTTGGTCCTATATCTTAGGTTTAGAAATTTAGTTACACTTTTTAGGAGTTAATTTTAGTTTATTTGTTATTAGTCGCGTTTTAAATTGTTTTCCGTATTATTGTGTATATTGCTTAAATTGCTTTTATGGTTAAATTTTTAACTTGTTGCTTTTTATTTGTAGATATAGATTATCCAAAAATATTCTGCTTCATTCAAATCAAAATCCAAGTTTACAAACGTGTTTCATTTCACTAGTTCATGGGATTTAAACGGACCGGGTGATCATATTTGCCCTGTAACATACGTATCTCTATATATATCTTTTTGAAGTAGAATTGTCCTAGGGTTTACTTGGGTATTTCTCTTTAAATTTCTCTTTAAGTATTCATTTTTTTATATGTATGAAATTACTACCTATCAAATTTTTGGCGCCGTTGCCGGGGATTAGTGTTTAAGATTCCTACGTTTTGTGTTTGTTGATTTGGTTTGAAGATCCTTTCATTCTCGAAAGTTTCATTTTTGTTTTATTAAATTCTCAAAATTATAAACAAAAAAAAAACCCACTATAAAAAAATAAAGTAAAAAATATTTTCCTTTTCTTTTTAGTTATAAGTAAAAAGATAAAAAAATAGAAGTCACAAAAAATATAATAAATCTTTCTTTTTAATGAATTAAAAAATCACCATTGCGTTTTAAAATACCAAAATATAACATTCTCAACGGAGGTGTTATCATTTCAATTTCCGGTGAACTTGTTGGTTCCCAAATCGAACTAAAGATTTAACACTTGCCATTTGTGTCTCTACGAAGTACGGCTCACCTTGAAAAGCAATTTTAACAGAGCTACCGTGAACGTAGTTTGACTTATTTGGTTTAAGTATCTTTCAGTGTAACGTTAAATTTAAAAAAAAAGTGTAAAAGTTTTGTTTTTTGATTTTTAGTTTTTCTTTTTATGCGCACTCCGTTGCAATCCTCGGGAAGACTGTCGACAACAACAAAATCTTTCGGTTGAAACCAATTGTTGACAAAAACGTTGTTCAATGGCCGACAATTCGAACGGATAGGGACCAAATGTTACAAGCACCCAGTCGAAGGGTATTGAAGATGCCTATAGTTGTTCCCACGATTATTTAATGCTAACAATTTCGTGCTAAGCAACCTTTAATCAATCTTGTGCAAAGTAATAAGTTTAGGGTAGACAAGACCCTCTTACAATCACTTTGGTTTTTTTAACAAGTTCACTTCCAACGTTAAGACATCCAGAAGTTCGAACACTTCGATAAGCTTCTTTGCTTTTCCCTTTTTCTCTAGAGGTGAAGCCTGAGATTAGTTTTAAAAAGGGAACCTCCTAGATAAATTCTCACATGGGCGACCTTTGTTTCAAAATTTTCATAAACATTCTTCCCACCTTCAAAAAACCACTTACTATCGGAATGAAGTCATTACTTTCTTACCAAAAAACAAACGAAAAACTTTAACGAGGCATGGGAAACGTTTTAAAGGACCCTTCGTCATTGTCCCTCTCCATGGCTTCTCGAAACTACACAACTCGATGACTTTTTACAATCTTTGAATTCAATACGATCAAGATGCTTAGATCTGGACCGCGCACGGCTGGCAATTTCTTAGGACAAGATGCCTCAAAGAAGGGTTATACGCGATTATTGAAAGCAAGTCAAAAGTTCGTTTACTCAGAGTCGTGTATGTGATTCAAGAGTGAGTACGGAATGCTCCTCTTTCTTCTTCTTTACCTTCTAATAATTCTTCGATATGCAACAAAATAGCCGGCTTCTCTTGAGGATAACGAGGCTATTAAGCTGACAAAATATGAAATGAAATGAAAGCTTTTGTTGTTAATT
Source organism: Tanacetum coccineum (assembly GCA_026074375.1). Lineage (NCBI taxonomy): Eukaryota > Viridiplantae > Streptophyta > Magnoliopsida > Asterales > Asteraceae > Tanacetum > Tanacetum coccineum. The sequence goes on from BQNB010060868.1 coordinate 35,212, forward strand.
ACTCCCGCACACGCTCAAAGCGGTGAGGAAATATGTGTCACTTGTGGATCTAAATGCAGTTAAGGAAGTATGTGTCACGTGTGGATCGAATCATAATTTTAACCATTGTCCGTTAACTCGAGGAGGAAACGATTTTCCCGTTTTTCATGATAATATCCAACAATTTCAACAAACCGCAGTCGTTGGCAATTTTGTTCAAAGAAACCAACCTTCCAATTTGGCAAGTCAAATAAGACCACCGGGTTTCAATCAACCGAACAACCAAACCAATCAAAACCGTTATCAAGGAAATAATTCTAATTTTAATCAAAACCGTCAAAACAACCAAGGAGCCATTTACAAAGCCCCACCATACCAACCACCAATGAATCAGCCACCAGTTTACCAGGCTCCTACACCCCAAATCCAAGGTGTTTCAAAAACGGATTTTGAAAGCTACGTCAAGGCAAACAATGCGGTGTTGAAGAATGTTCAAAATCAAGGTCAAAATTTGCAGAATCAAATGGCTAATGTCACAAGTTTGTTGACAAGTCTTTGCAATAATTTCAAGAATACCGCCTCTACCTCGAATTCGGGTACTCTACCAAGTCAAACCGTAACTAACCCTCGTCAGCAAATTAATGCTATCACCACAAGGAGCGGTAAGACTTTGGAAGGACCTTCGACTCCGTTTGTTCCTACACCCGTTGTTTCTAATCCCCAAAAAGAACCTGAACAAAACCCGGAGACGTCAACGGAAAAAGTGCAAAATCCAAATTTGGAAAATACCGCACATGTCCCATCTCCGGGGGAAGAAGATTCAATTTTCATGGAAATTCCAAAACCAAAAGCAAAAGAAACCGTTAGTCTTGATCCAAATCCTAATTCGTATCCATCTAAACTTCCATATCCCGAAAGGATGAAAGTTAGAGAGAACGAAAAACCAAGTGCTCAACTTAGCCGGTTTTTGAAGATGTTCAAACAACTCCGTTTAGAGATTGGATTGAAGGATGCTCTCGTCGAAATGCCAAAGTTCAACAAATGGTTAAGCTCGTTGCTAAGGAACAAGGAGAAACTCGAGGAGATTGCCATCACAACCGTGAATGCCGAATGTTCCGCTATCATCATGAATAAGGTTCCCGAAAAGCTCGAAGATTCGGGAAAATTTCTCATTCCATGTGCTTTACAAGAGCTCGATAGAACTAGTGCTTTAGCCGATTCAGGAGCTAGTATTAACCTTTTACCTCACTCTATTTACAAGAAACTTGAGCTTGAAGCATTGACTCCTATTCGTATGACACTCGAGCTTGCTAATCGTTCCATTTCTCACCCGATGGGTATAGCCAAGGACGTTGTAGTTAGAGTCAATGGTTTCACTTTTCTTGCGGACTTTGTGGTGGTTAATTTTGAACCCGATCCAAGAGTGCCTATTATTTTAGGAAGACCTTTCCTGCGAACCGCAAAAGCTCTAATTGATTTGTATGAAGAAAAATTGACCTTACGTGTAGGAAATGATGAACTAGTTTATTATGCCGATAAATCTGAGAAAAACA